>LPNX010975606.1:0-19994 GCA_001517045.1 Pseudotsuga menziesii | reverse complement strand
GAGATATCTCGACTTCAATATCTATTTGTTTTAGCAGACAAAGCCTTCATAGACTCCATTCACCGCATCAAAGGCATTGACCGACTGATCATTGGTCTTCTTATAAACAAATATTTCATAAAAGCTCTGTTGCCATCTCTCCAGGAAAATAAAGGGATTCACTAGCTACAAAAGGATTGGATGCTATAAACTCATGCTCCCAGCCTGTAAAAAACACAACAGCAACACAAAGCATAAAAATGGAAATCCTATATAATAAATTACAAAGGGAAATGCATGATAAATTTGGATAAATTGGGTTATAAGGGAGATCAATGTTTTTCCTTCATTGCTAGCTGCTCCCAAGGATCCACTTGTCACTATTTTTCTATCTAAGTAATGGAAGAGGGAATCATTGTCTTTGAAAGGCGGTTGAGCAAGGATACATATGTCTTTCAATTTATTTTTTAAAATCTACCAACAGGCGTTGCTTTTCCAACATTCTTTTGACGCTTCTTTGAAACCATTCGACAATAGTGTCATGACTCCGACACTTCAGACCATCGGACAACCGACGCTTCAAGTGTCGGGCCGAGTCGAATATCCGACGGTGTCACCATGCCTCCGACCCTTTTCCTGTCGGAAGGCTAACTCTTCAAGTGTCATATTGCGTCAAATAACCGACACTTTCTAGATAAAAAATACCAATGGAGTCGCCATTCCTCTGACACTTCTATTTGTCGGAAGGCTGACTCTTCAAGTGTCAGATGGCATCAGATTTTAGACGGTGTATGCAAGTTTTGATTGACACTTTGGAAGAGAAAATGGTCGAATAGGAGACACCATGGTGTGTCGAATCTTCGACCCACATTGGTAGGATGTCGAAGATCCAACGTTATGCCACCGATGGCAAAAAAAAGTGCATGTGTCCAAAATGTGACAGAGAAGTGCCGAATTTCAGACATGCAAGGTGTTGGATTTTGGGTTGAAATTCTATTGTGGAGTAACTATATTACCCTTGAAACTCTCTAAAATATTTACCACAAACTATCGCAGACAGTAAAATGGTTTAATCACAAAGGTAAGTAATTCTAAAGTAGTATCTATGCTAAAGGCATATATTGTACTGTCAAGATTATGCAAAATACAAATTGTATTAAATAAATGTTAGAGGTGTAAAAGCTACCAATACTAACATTATGTAAAATAGGAAAACACCTCTTTACATTTGGAATTTCATGTAAACCAGGAGCAAACGATTGCATTAAATCGTATGGATACATGTTGTCGAACGACAACGACTGCATATAGATGTTGGTAATGAATAATTTGGTTGAGGTGCATGACTAAGAATAGCCAAAACAAATTTATTGATTGAGCATTGAGATCAAAGGTAGCAGGAGGTAATGGTTCTCAAGATTTGGGTCCATTAGTTCTAAACAATACCCTTTAACCTATATATATGCACATAACTATGATATGACTTGGGTCCTAAATGCATATGTCATAAGGAAGAATTATTTTTTTTTATTTTAGTCTGGCTATCGTGAGCTAATAAAACCTGGAAATGGGTAGTTGTTACACCTAATAAGTGAATGATGAGAGAAGTGAATGTTATTTAGATTCTAAACCTATGTGTAACAATAAATTCTCAGAAAGTAATTGTTAACTTCTTTATTAGAAGCTGCTGATTAACTTGTGAATGTTGAATACTGTTAGCATACTAAATGGATGCTAAGTAAAGGTAGGAAGAGAATTCAAGTTAGTTACAGGAATACCACTGTTATAATGTATCATTATTAGTGTGCAAGCAATTGGGTTATGCACATAAATACTCTTGAGCTATTTATACAAGAACAACAATGTTCCTTACAATGTTTCTTTTAGAAAGGGAAAAGAAAAACTAGATTGCTTATGAACTTGGACTAAAATATAGCTAAGGTAAATAGCATGATGCATTGTGCCCATTGTTATTGGTTATAGAGAAAGAGTGCACCTATATAAAGGCTCTCATTTTGATGAACTAGAAAAGCTGTAAGATATGACATAAATAGTTGAGATATGAAATTATGGTAAGTAATTTACTTGAATTACTGATGTTATTTGAATTTCCATTGCCACTCATGAATGCGATATATCGCTTCACTAGTAATTATCCAAATATAGCTGAGCAAGGTTGTCTAAAGATATTGATATTGAAAATAGTAAGTTTATGAAGGTTATATAATGTTATATGCTAAAGTCAGAATTGACTGTTAGTGAAAATATTCACTGCCTTAAATAATGAGGTTAAGAATGGGTGATGTTTTACTTATCATAAATTGTCAAATTTCGAGGTTTTATAAACCAAGGATTAACTATGGATGATGTTGTTTATAGACAGACATTGCAGGCTTCACCAATATCATGACCATTGTTGCAATCGATGTGCACTACGGTATATAAATCCGCCTGTGTATATAAGTTGCGCTCCATTGCTCAGAAGTAAGTAAGCAGTAATTTTTCTAGATGATTTACAGGTTATATAACTCATGAATGCTGATTAAAATTGCTACAACTTATGAAATTATGATGATGAATCAAGGAAATTTTTGGGTTATTGATTGATGTTTGACTAACCATGTATCCGATTCATGATTCGTGACAATGATAGTAAAGTCATGCTAAGCACCAAGGAGTGTGTGCTATGAATAGTCAAAGTTGGAATTTATACTAAATACGAACAAGGAAAAATTGAATGTTGCGACAGCACAATGGTGTTAGGCAAGTGATTGCTGCATGATCACATTGGTGTTAGGCATATATGATATAGGAGCACAATGGTGTTAGTCAAGCGATTGCTGCGTGAGCACTTTGGTGTTAGGCATATAGTGTGACAAGAATAAGACCTAGGAAAAAGCTGGACATCTGGAAGACAGGACGATGTTTGATGTCTCTGAGGAGAAAACTTTTGAATAGTGGTTAAAAGGGAGAGTAACCTCAGAAATTGTTGTAAGTCCACACAAAAAAATGGAAAAGAAACTCATGGGAGAGTTTGGAAAGAAAAGTAATGAACGTAAAA
The DNA here is from genome assembly GCA_001517045.1 of Pseudotsuga menziesii. Classification (NCBI taxonomy): domain Eukaryota; kingdom Viridiplantae; phylum Streptophyta; class Pinopsida; order Pinales; family Pinaceae; genus Pseudotsuga; species Pseudotsuga menziesii. Next base: position 16,954 of record LPNX010975606.1, on the reverse strand, counting down.
CGCGTTAACAAAGTTTCCAAGTAATTAGATTGATGCATGTTTAATGCGTAATGTGAAGAAAGGATTTCCTTAGGTCGAGGATTACATAACTATCCGAAGGTTGGAGACAAAACCAACACCCAAAGGGTAGTAACTATGTTTTATTGATGAATAAATTGCATTATGAAAATAATTGGGTATTATGATACCAATAAAAACTAGAAAGTGTCCCATCAATTGAGATTATTACAACGCAAAAGGGATCTGTGGCTTATGTTAAGTTGAATTATAATTTTGGACATGATGTACTAAAGAAAATTGGGTTAAACCTGGACTTGTTGCAGGAAAACTACAGGTCTTGATGATAGCGACTTGAGAAGATACAAAAAGATCACAAGGGATCGGGATGAAAAGGACGAAAACAAGAAAAGATGACAGAATGGAAGAAGGAAATTGGTTGAAAACAGGAACACTGAGGATGGTGTTATTTTTAAGGGGGAGAGGATGTAACATCCCTCTCGCATACCCTAGATATTTTGTAATTTTGAATATTATTATACTTGTCTCTGGATGAGGAGCTCAAGGCCAAGGCCCCGCTGGAAACAAACCTTGCAACCTATATAAGTTAAAAACTTAGGAGGCATAAATACAATGACATAACTTAACCACAAGAGATAAGAACAAATGATTAAAAGATCCAAAAGGGATACCATGGTCCTATGTATCGGCATTATTAGAGATAATATTTGTGCCTACCAGGATACCTGCTTCGTTAAAACTTATTTTGACTGAGACACCATACCTAGTACTTGATCCTAATATGATTAAGTCTGAATAGAAGGAGTTGCACTCAGTTTAGCATCGACATAAAAGAGTAAGGAGTTAAAAAGACATATAAATTATTAAAAGGGACTATAGTTCATAGCTCCCTTGAAAATCGAAATTAAGAGGTCATCTTCACCATACCGCATCTAAGTAAGTTTGGTGACATACCATCTACCGAGACTAGTTTTATAGAGACTTATATTATACTTGACATATATTGATTAATATATGAAGAGTAGGTGTGCATATACATATATTGAATGTTGATAGGGAAATGTCGTGGGCATGATGACTAAAATGGTTTAATTATATTCCATAAGGACCCCTAATGATCATAACAACCTAAATCATCCAAAATTTAGGGAGAAAATCCTTGTATAAATTAAAGGGTGATTAAAAGAAATCATGTATGTATATATATATATATATATATATTTATTTATTTATTTATTTATTTATTTATTTATTTATTTATAAGTACACTTACCGTTAAGAAAATAATATTTTATTTCTACGAAAAATAAAGTAATTGATCTAATTACTCTCCAGAACAAGGATTATCAAATGTGAAATACTCGTATTTTTCCTCACCTATAATTTGGGAAAAATAAAATATAAATATGTTTTAGAGGCTAAAAGTCTGGTGGTAGGAGGGACGCATGGCCTCGAGGTTGTTAATTAACAGCAAGATTTACTCCGAAATTGATGGAGACCTTCCTCAGCACAAATAGTGGCAGAGTTACTGCCTTGACTCATGGGAACTGGGTGCACAAGTGGGAGAAAACGGTTTCCCTTCTCTTTTTTATAGGGTATGAAATTCATTATGGAGGTGGGGAATTGGAGAGGAGAATATGGGAAGATCTGCGTGACCTTCCAACCTATGCAACTTCTACGGCCTTGGGAAATCGAATTGGTAGGGTTTGTTAAAATCTCTCAAGGTATATAATGGAAGTTTCCAAAGGTATGACCTGTAGAACACCATGTGGTATTATGATGCTCAAATCATTTTTTTTGCATGTTATGATCAGTTAATTTGCAAGCGATTTGCTCTAGGGTGTGTAAGAACGTATTTTTGGTGTCATATGCCCAAATTGATTTGCTTTTGAACTGGCCTAGTTTACCAGTTGACTGAGCTAGAAAATATCTAGGATGTTGCCTATGGTGACCTCCAGCAATTACCTAGTTATATTTTTTTCCCTTAAGACCAATCTAAGAAAAGGGTAGTGACCTTTGAAGTTGTGTAAACTTTTGTGAAGCCTTTTGTCTAGGTTTGACCATGACCAAATCAAGGTATTATGGATTTCATCCCTTCACATAATCTAGACACTAACATGGACATATTAGTGAAGATACGACCTCTCCCTGAAATATCGTGCTAGTTTCAATGCCTATAGCACAATATTTCATTATCGCACCTGTATGTTTAGGAACGTGTCAAGGGTCTACTAACCGAAACTTGGGGTAAGGTGTTTTCCCTAAGGTCAAGTAGGTTTATACACTAATCCCAGAGGATGCCTATATTTTTAGGGAACACTTTGTGGAGGTATTTTATTTTGCATAGAGTGCTTCTAAAGCTTTTGAAAAGTGGGAAATCCTCCAGACCTCATTTTGATTATATTATAGTTTATGTATTCTCCAGCTAGGTTCGTAATTAGCTTAGAGATACTCTCAGTGAAACAATATGTAAGAAGAGCAGAAAGAAAGGAAAAAAATGTTGTTGCGGAAATTGTAACCCCTTATTATAATAAAGGTCACTTGATGTGACATTTTTTGTGGACATAACCCAAGGATTGGGTGAACCACATACATTTGTCTCTATTTTTTTTTCATGATGTATTATCTTTTGTACATGCCCTAGAAGTATTTTCATCTTATGTCCTTTCATGATTTTTCATGTAATCCCTTCTCTTGATAGCAATGGTGAAAATTGTGAAGTATGAATGGTTACAACATGTTAGATAAATAAAGTAAAAGAAAGATTGTTGGTTAAGGGTCTTGCAGAATATATTAAGTAGTATAATATTGTGGATCATACGCAGGATTGTAATAGTAGACTTTAATTAAGTATGCTTATGATATTCCATATATATATATATATATATATATATATATATATATATATATAAGAAGTTGTTTTATTACTTCACTGAGTTGGGGTCCGTTACACTTCCTATGTAGGAAACTCAAAGACTTGATAAGGAATCGTATTTATTTGTAATGATTGGTATCTCTCTTGTTTCTTGCATCTCATTATTTTCCTCATATTGTTTGTGCACTTATGACACTGTTCTAAGAAATGATCAATTATTTTAAAAAGAGGTAATCAAGGAAAGTTAGGGTTGCTTTGTTCGCTCACTAGATTTGGTTTTAAGGACACTCTAAGGATAAAATGGTTGTATACTATGCCTCTTAGGTTATAATTGATAATGTACTGGAATTACCTTAGGATGATTGATATATTGATGATGGAAGATTATAAAGATGTGCCAATAGTAGGAATAATGCCTCTTATGTTTTCATTGGTGAATATTAAAATGGTTAGTCCTTAAAATTTTAAACAAAGTGTATTTTTTCTTAAAGTGATGGTAGTAGATACCTTACGTATAAACACCAACGATTGAAATAAGTTGAATTAATCACTTAAGAGTCCCATTTGTTAGTCGCAAGTCAATTATGCTGAAATATGGTTAAAGCAACTGGAGTAGGTATTCAGATGATAGTTGTAAGATGCATATGAGGGGTTCTCTATTGAGATCAAACCTTTTGACCACAAATTTTATGTTGTTATTAGTATTTGTAGCATAAATGGGGATGTATTATATCATAATTACAGGGTAATGCCTTCCTTGGAGAACTACTAATATAAATAAATATGATAAACCATAAAAGACTCGGCCATAGCTTTAGGATTTAGATGTGTGTCCTAAATAATTAACACAGTTGTAGGTGCATCTTGATAGTAAGAATGAACTCAGAGGAACAACAGTTCGTGTGGTTGTATCAAAAGTACCGGTCATTTAAATTTTTTGGGATATTGCATTTGGAGGAATCCTGGGGAGGTTACATTACCATGTCTAGATAAGTTATGAAACGTTTGCGCTGAGCATGAATCTCTGAAGCACATGAAAAGGTAAGAATTGGAAGTGGAATACGCCGTGGAGCATTCTGAATTGATGTTGAGAATAAGCTCTAAAACATCAGATCCTTGGCCATTGTATCCCTAGGTGTATTATACAAGTACATCCTAGCATTAGTGATAAGCGAGAGGCCCTAGAATTGCATTAAAGTGTAACTCCCTTTTTTTTAGCATTCAGTATGGGCTCTGAATAACACTAGGAGTTACTAAAAATTAATTATGTTGAGTGAAAACAACCTTGATCAAACATCGAACTCATCTTTCTTATTTTTAGTTTGATTAAATGAAATTTCGAATTCTATTTCTCATCAAGCACTAAAGAACTACCACGATATACGAGGTAATCCAACATGCAAGGAGGTTTAGAGTTTCCTAACTTAGTTGACCAACCCTACATCAAGGCCTTAATAAAAGTAATAATTATAAGCTAAATAAAGTTGTAATATTCTAAATTTTGGACCTAACACTTATAGGCATGTGCCCATTGATTATGATGATTATCTTGATGTTTTATTTTTATATTGGGTTAAAGACCCCACTGCATATGAACATGATGATTTGTTTTATATATTGGGCGTAAGCCAATTATTGATGATATATGTATATGCTTGTTTGTGTTGGCCGTGGACCCTGAAGCACATGATTGATTAGACATTTTGTGTTGAGTGAGGATCTCTAGAGCACTTGAGTGATTAATGATTTTTGTTGAGAGATAAGCTCTGGAGCACATGAGTACTTACCTTTTTGTTGAGTGAGAAGCCCTGAGACATATGAAAATATAATTGGATGTGTTGGGCACAATCCCTAAAGCCTTTCATGTTGATGTTCAGCATAAGCTCTAGAGCATCGGATCCTTAGCCATTATATTCCTAGGTGTATCGTACAAGTACATCCTAGCACTAGTGTTGAGCGAGGAGCTCTGAAATTGAACTGAATTGTAACTCCTGGTTAAATTGTTGAGTATGGGATCTGGTAAGCACTAGGGGTTATAGAAAATAATTTAATAACTTCTGAGTGAAAACGACTCAATAAAAATATTGATCTCATCATACTTATTTATAAGTGATTAAATGAAATTTTGAATTTATGTATTCTCATCAAGGGAATCAAGAACTACCATGTTATCTGAGGGAAATCCAACATGCAAGGATGTTTATTGTTTCCTAGCCTAGTAGACCTAAACCATCTACCTACTTGACCTTAATGAAGAAGTGTCATTAAGTTTGTGGATCATGGTATATGATTCCCAAAGACATTGTTAACAAAATGTTATATTTTTATGTACTTTATACATGGTATGTATAAATAATTAAATATATTAATAATATAAATAATTGAAAGAAAGAAGAAGAAACTCCATCAATTATTATTTATTATTAAAAGATAATAAATAGGCCAAAACCTTAAAAATCTAACTAGGAACTAGAAGAAAGTTCCTAAGTTAAAATATTAATAATTACCCAAAGTAATTGAAAAGGGTTAAATAAAGAAACCAAAATTTCTTTATTTAACTTTCCCTTTGACTAAAAATTCTATCTATAAAGACTCAAAGCAAGGAAAGGATCAGGGTTCTGATTTTTATCTTTGGAGAATTGTTATTAGACCTCTTTTTTCTCTCAAGTGATTTCTTGGAGAACTTTTTCCTATAAGGAAAAGGAGAATTTATTCATAACTAATTACCAGTTGGGAAACCCTACCTTAGGAGCTCTAAGCTACTTGCATGTTGGAGTCGAGCTCAGGGGGATCCATATTTAAACCAAGAACGGTTCTAGCTCATGGTTGGGAGGAACGTGGTAGTTCCCAAGTGATTTGGTCATCAAAACATAGGTCATATTTGCATTGAATTGTTAATGGTGTTTATTTGAGTGTGCAGGTTTAGCCATTAACACAGCTTCAATTTCAGGTATGAAGCCCTGGACTGTATATTCTATTTTCTAGACCAATTGATCGATATGCTAGGTAAATTATTTCAATGCATTTGCTATCCCTATGTGTTTGATTCTATCATTAGAATCTGCTAAGGTTTGTATTTCTTAAATATTAACCTTAAGCTGCAAATTTTATCATATGATGTATATTAACAGGATTTGTACCTTTAAGTTTATTTTCTATATTATTTCGGTACTCGGATTATGCTTACTGTAAACTAGGGTTTGTTTCAAGTAACTAAATAATCGTTCTCTAGGATTTATGACTCTGCTGGCATATTTCATTTGTCAGTAGAGGCTTGTTTTAAATTTATTTCAAAACTAGTTCAGAAGTAGGAGTCATATAATTATATATAAATACTAGCTTCAACCTAAAGTACCAATAAAATAACTAGGATAGTATCCATCTAATTATTAGCAGCAATAAATAAACCAGAATACTAAATATAAGTATTTAGTAACAAAACTAGAATATAAATTAAATTAACTAAGAACATACTATAATTAAATCAAAGATTAAATAAACCATTAATGACCTTCCAAGGTATTCCCCATGAAATACAAACTAACATTAAAACATTTCATTTAAATCAACAACATCATAATTAAATGAACAAAGGAGGCGTCATAACCATCCATGTGGTCCTTTATCGAATCTCTCATCACATTTATATATAAAAGAATCCACAATTCTATTTAATCTATCATAAACAAATAGTAATTGAAACCCTGAATGACAACAAAGGTCATGACATCGATCCCTGTGGGTATTCAGACCCAAGTCAAAAGCAGTAATAACAATCACATTATGAATTAATCACACATAAATCAAATCGCATAATCATGCTATTGATCTTTTAAATAATTGTAAGACATAAAATTGCGTAATACACAGAAGGAAATACTTTAAATAATCCATAGTATTTATATATAGTAACATACAGGGATTGACCATATAGGTTGTTTCTATTCTAATCAATGGCAACGCTATACATATTATGTATGCGGGCAACAATTATAAATCACCACAATGCTATTAATAAAAACTATTATTACGCAACAGCATGGCCTCAGCCAACAATATATTAATTTCACAGTCCATCAAAAGGAAATCTATAGCAATGATAGTAGTCGGGGGGTTTTCCCCATGGATTCCCACATTTTCCACATACTTAATAACAAAAAAACTAATCAGTAATAAATGTAACCATTCGAGCTGGTGCAACAACCCTGGGATGAGCCAAATCCATACATGACATGGCTTCACCCATTCGCTTCTGAGAATCATAGCTAAGTAATAAATACAAATGTGCACATAGCATCCATGAAGGCAAATGCCTCATCCAACTTAAGTAAATAAAAACCAGTCGCAGCAAAAGAATTTACACACAATCCCATGTAATAACCATTATAAAAAACACAAGAGTTTAGTATCAACACATTATCACCATTATCAGAGTCAAGTGCACACATGCATGCTAATGGGCTATGGCACCATTGCAAGCAATGGTGCAGCCCATGGCTCAAACGCCAAATATATAAAAACAATTTACTTAACCAAAAATTCAATTCACATAAATGAGTACAGAGTCTTCTAAGAAGTCACAAGTCTCTCTCTATTCATTGCTAACAACAAAAGTAATTTTACAAAACCAAACTTAAAATCGTACATAGAGTCGAATGGCCTTAAGATTCAATTCATGGCATAACACCTTAACAATTAAAAAACCTAGTTTGTTCGTCACAAGCCTGAAGTCATTTTCGAAACCCCACAGCGTGAAACCCCAAACAAGCAACAAGTTGAAATAGGGTTCTGCCCAAAAGGATCAAGAGGTGGCAAGTAGAAGCTTGCTAACAGGCTTACCTTGCACCATAGGTTGTATCTTTTCCCAAACAACAAATCTCATTGTGTTATCCTGCCCTACGCTAAACCTGTCACTTGAAACCATTGAACAACCAAAATGAGAAGCAATGCAACAAATAAGGCATATTACAAACCATCGAAATGATGAGAAGCAAAGCGAAGTGTTCTTACCTTCATTTCCATGGATGTCTCCTCCATTTTTCCTTGTGCAGAGAAAGACCAAACCCAATCCTATAGGCACCATTAATAAAACAAACAAAAAAATGCTGCGAAATATATAGTAACGGTTTCACCTATCAGGCTTCCCGAAAGAACTTCCATATAAACCAACAGTTTAAACGAAACAAAGCTACGCTCTTTACATCATTGCACATAGACATTATAATAATATAAATACAATTATAGGTTGCATATCCACACCTAGGGCCAAACCAATCCTCATGCTCACAAACGTAAGATAACATCGATCCACAACACTTAATAAACCCATTATATCCATGATTTACAACCAAAATAATACATTGCACAAAATACGCATTCAAGCTATCCATGGTGCCATTGCAAGCAATGGAACTATAAGCGAATGAAACAGGCCATTAAGTTAAACACATAGTTTCCATTCAAAGTAAATAATACCCATTACAAAACGTTGCCAAAACGATGAATTTATACAAAGATACGAAATGAGATTCACACCATCAAATTTCTTATTTCCCAAACATTTACAAAGCCATGGATAATACTGCATAGTCACATCCATTGGATGCACTTGAACTATAAAATTCCAGCCATTAAATCTACACAATGATGCATTTAACCACCCATAGCTCACAACCTCTATCAAATAAACACACATTGGGAAGGGCCTGCAAAGTTCAAGGCTTACCTGAATAATGCTTGCATAGGAAACCTATGGCGACATCCAAGCCATGATAGAGACACGCTATGTCACCTGCACAAGCCAATCACAAACTCTATCAGGAGTGTGCAAGGCATAAAATGAAATCAAACCAAAAGCATGATAATATGCAGACCATCGACATGGCTTACCACGAGAGAGCGGACAGGATTTTGCGTTGTGCAACATAGCAACCAGAAGCATAAGACAACCCAAACCAAAACCAATGAAAGACCAAATGAATCCATTTCCAACCCTATCCAGCGGTTGAGGCATTCTTCCCATGCTTCCCTAGAAGCATTTAAGTTGCCACCCTGTCCACCACTATCCATCAAATCGAAAACCCACACTCTATAGTTTCTTCACGTCGTTGTTGCATAGTTCAACACCTCCAACGTTAAATTATAACAACCCTCAAATGCCATGTTAACACAATGTTTTCGATGGCATATGAAATATTCCATAAACCATAAAACCTTTTACCATATAGCCTCCAAAGCATATATTACAAGGAATTTAAGGTTTTAAACCTTATCATAAAACATGTATACCATAAATTTTATAACCATGCATATAATTAATCTCTTAGGAACCTTATGAACATAGGATTTAGGTACATTTAGGCCTAGGAATTTAGTCCTCTTTACAACTAGCTTTGAACAAGAGTAGTATAGTGTAGATGTAGTGTTGTAGACGTAGGACATTTTTATCTTCCACGGTCATAGACAGGGCATCCCAACAATGAAGCTCGCCGCCCCCTCTTAACCAATAGTAAAAATGTTATTCAAAATAATGGCTCCATAAACCCTAGCTTGGGTTTTATGCCAGTGTCGACGTGGAGGAGGCCACACAACCTTCACAGTGGCATCATTAATATGCCAACTATAACCCACCATGTTTTAAATTTAAACACTTCTTCTATAGTTTGGGTTTCATTCTTTTGTTGTGTTTTAATACCATGCAAATCCCTTAGTGTTTAGGTTTAGCAAGATTTTAGGTTGTAGGTCTTTCACTGTTTCTTTCATGCAAATGTAGCATAGGTTTAGCAGTCAAATACCAGGAATAAAAATAGATACATCATGCACTAGTTCGCAATAACTAAGTAAGCCCAATTTCATAGAATTTCCTTACCTTTCTGAGTGAGTCGTTAGGAAAAATCCATCCACTCCTCCCCTTTAGATACAGAGGTAAGTTAGCCTCAATGTTTAAGTAAAATAAGAAACTAAGTAATGTAACACATAATCAAACATGAATAAAATAATATCAGAGCATCAGTAAAACCATATAAAATATATCAATATACAAGTACATCAGTATATAAAAGAACGAAACTGAACACCATCATAAAGCATAAACCATACAAGAATAGAAACGTAACATGAACATAGGTATAACTCCTATACAGGTTTTACAATTCTGAACTTAAGAATAAATTTCCCATAGATCATTAGCAGTATTATTAACACTATAGTTTTTTTTAATTTATGAATTTTAGGGACACTACATTTACGTATGAAAGAGGGATAAATTACTCCTCGTTAGAGGGCTGACTTATTTTTATTAATAAAGATGAGGACAATGTCCAAAACCAGACATTTCAATCAATCTCTATACTTCCACAGACATTAGGTCATTATTCTAACTCGAAATGTCAAGAAATTAATACCCTAACATGTTGTACAGATTCATCGAGATAATGGCAATAATGTAGAACAGGATATACTTACATAAAACTGGGATTCTAGAACTTAAGAGATTGTAATGAAACTAAAATACTCATGAAGAGGTTTCTACAACCTCTTTGGGAACACTCATGCCAATCAGTACAAATCCCTTGATTTCTACCTTCAATAGTAAGACACTTTTGTTATTAGCCATCATATGACGTCATATTCATAAAAAAAATTGCAAGAAAAATACAATGGAAACTACTTAACAACTATCCATAGTAGTTTGTGATTTTCCAGCTATCATTAGAGCAAGAAATACACCATCATCATGACCAACAAGTACATCAAAGGGAAAAAGTCCTAATCTATGACAAAGGAGAAAAGATAGTAAACCTACAATAAGAAAAAAATGTCATTAGCATTTATCTTTTGCAAGAGTTAAAGAGATATAAGACCATGGCAATTATTAGTCGTGATGCACTTTAGAGAAAATTAAGCAATTCAAAATTAATTAATTAAGTATATTTAATAAAATATAAACAAGAGCCAAAGAAGGAAAAAAGCTAAAAATACAAAGAAAAATATTATTATTTACAAAAGAGAGAAACAATGCACAAAGGAATAAGAAAGACATATTCTGGAATTTACAAGAGAATTAGTCACCCAGAAAAAGAGAAACATAAGTGTCTATTAGAAATTTTAGAGAATAATAACATATTCTAAAGAGAGCATTTATTTGACTTGGGATTGAAGCTCATATCAGTTATATAGCCTCTTCTCTTCCCATTCATTTCTTTGGGGATGAGAAGGGTGAGTCCCCAACCTGGAGGATCAAATTATGTAGCTACCACACAACCAATATGCATTTCTATAGTATTCATAACATGTCTCCATAAGAAAATCCCTCCACCAAACCCATGTATCAAAATGGTACCATCCAATCTTGTTTTTTGTTTTCCTAGGTCTCTAAACCCATTTTTCGAGGATTTGAAATCTTGGTCAATGAGTCCAACTCATCTTGGTTATCCTCCAAATTCAAATGCGGTATTAGTTGAGTAAAAGAAGAATGCCGAGTGTAGATATAATTTGATGCTATTGGCACCTCCTTTATCAAGCTATATATGAAGGGATAATGATGGATTTGTCACACTGTGACTTGCCAAATAGAAACACCATTAGATGAATTTTCAAATCTTGGCCTCCCAGATGTGGTACACCCATCCTTACCATAGTAATATTCAATGTAGTTGCGAGTCCTTGAACCAATTATGGTATTTCATTTAAACAATCTTGTAGTGGATGATCAAAACTTCACATGATATGAAGATGCTATCATCATCGACAAACATTTTGGAGTCATAAGCTTTCCATAAAAGCTCCCAAATGCCAACTGAAACTTCCATTCATTTTGGAACATTTTGGGCCAACTTCTAAGCTCCTAGAAGCATGGGAAGTGAAGTATGGAATTTTCAACTCTTGAGAGTAATACCCAAGCACCATGGGGCTTAAGTAAATCATCCACCTCCATTGAATTATAAAAACAATTAATATTGAACACAAGAAATGTGGAAAACTCTTCTCATATAATATGGAAGCAATGATAGATTACAAGGAAGTAAAAATAATAATCTAATGGGTCATCTAGTTTGATAGCTTTTAGTAGTCCTCAAAATTCCATGGACCATGTAATTCATTATTTATTTTTCTTGCATATCTTTCTTTGCCCTTTAAGAAGCCAAATATATAACATGTATGCAAAGAAAATCTCACATATTCATGAACATGTGTATTGGACCCAACTTTAAATTTTTTGAATATAAAAGATGATAGAATTGGGAAGCCTTTTTTCATAGAATGAATGAAAGTTTCAATATTTTTTTTAATCACCGTAACACAATTCATTAAAATATTTCCTAAAATGATAAAATTTGGAATCCTTTTTTAGTGTAATGAATGAATGTTTCAATATTTTTTTACCTTGCCATAACTTATGTTCATTAAAAACTTTAGAAAAAAAAACAATGATTTAGTTGAAAAGACATCTTATGTAGTTTAGAGATATAATTATGCAAATTTATAAAATCCAATGAAATCAATAGGGATAAAATAGGTTAAGGTGCAAACACTTTTTAGATTGCAAAAGCTTGAGGAAAGTTTACATAAAGAGGGATTGATCCATATTGGCCCATAATAGGTTTGGTTTAGGGATACCAATCAGCAAATTAGAGTACATATTATCCAAATGACAATAACTTTATTATTTTTTAACTTTTAATTAATTAATATATATAAAAGGGTGAACATTGTAATTTTTTTTCATGATATAAATTTTTGGATTTTTTAGTTTCTTTTTATCTATATTTTTAGATAAAAATAAATAAGAACAATTCAAAAAATAAAAATGAATATTACACAATTACTCAAATGTAAAATACCTTTTACTATAATAGAATTATCCAATGTCAATATTTAATATATAGAGTTTTATAAATTAATATCTTATTATACCTGCCACAGCAGGTCTATTGTAATCGCTTGATTTTGACTTTGGTTGACTTTGGTCTTTTTTGATGCAGTTTTAAAAAATTAAAATATGTTTTGTAAAGTTTAGCTTTGGAGTTTGCCAAAAATTATTTTAAATTTTAATAAAAATATTTGTCTTTGCTATTTTGTCAACTTCTAATTGGCCAATAAGGAATGATGTCAGCCTTGGAGTTTGGTATCTGGTTTTCACTTGACACATGGCTACTATGACATCAGCATTTATTATATTTTATTATTATGTTATTTGACTGAATTTGAACGTTCAGATTTCCACGTGCCCACCTTCCAGCGAATCGTTTTTACATGACTTGTCGATTATAACCGTGTCCTCGCAGCTGTCTGAGCTCGAAACTCTGTTCAAGGAAGGATTCCGAAGCGAATACTACCAGAATTACAGCCAATCTCTAGGGCCTCCAAGAAAGAAATGATATCTGCAAAACATGCTAAGAAAAGCAAGAGTTCTAGCCTGAAGCAATTGGAAACGTGTCTGGATTGTTTCTCTATGGTTGTTAATCTGTGTTGGACTTTTCCTTTGGAAATTTTTTCAGTACCGGCAAAGGTCCGGGTTTGATGTCATGGGATATTGTGTGTACTGCGAAAGGCGCTACAGAAACTTTAAAGTTTAATATGCCGCTCATTCTTTTCCCAGTCTACAGAAACACCATTACATGGCTTCGTTCCACCTGGCTCAGCTCCATCGTTCCTTTCAACGACAATATTAATTTCCATAAGGTAAAATGAAATGATTTGACGTGAATTTGAGGCCAAATTACTATTTTGTTCTGACAAATTGAAATTGTTTGCGTTGTTTCAGTGGTTGGAGTAATTCTCCATGGAGGAACTCACCTTGGCTGCGACTTTCCAAGAATTGTGAAGGTAGATCATTACATATTTCAGCAGACAATAGCAATGGACTTCCACTGGAATCAACCTTCCTACACAGACATCATCTTGACAACAGAAGTCATATCCGGAATTTCCATGTTTTTTCTGATGGCTATAGCCTTTTTATTGGCCACTCGTATATCAAGACAGCTTTAATCTTCCACAATTTATTTCTATTTCCATTATGACTATAAGCTCTGACTTCTTCACGATGGTGATATTTTAGGCAACGCCTTATCCTGGAGATGTGCTGGCCCTTCACATGACCAAGCCGCGGGGATTCCATTACAAAAGAGGAATGTACATTTACATTCAATGTCCAAAAATTTCTCCATTCGAATGGTAAATAAATGGCATTTTATATTTAGAAATATTATTGTGAGGCCAACTTTGATCTTTAAATATCTCAGGCCAGATGTTGAATTGGAGCTTTAAAATCTGCTAAATGTGGCTTTGAACAGTTTAATTTTTTGACAGGCACCAGTTTTCTTTGACATCTGCGCTTGGAGATGATTATCTAAGCGTGCACATTAGAAATTTGGGAGATTGGACTCAAGACATAAGGAGCTTATTCCAGAAGGCAAGCTCAAGATTGTACAGCGTAAAAGATTTCAAGAAATGAAACCTGACAGCTATCTCCACTGACATTTATTTGCCATTTGCAAGCTTTAAACGTGGCAGGGAAGGATGGCGCATGCAATTCTTCCCGAGACCTTGCCAGCTTACCAAGGTTTGCAAGCAAGCTCTCCAGTGTACTTTTGAAATGTCGGATATTTGTAAAAAGCCGATGCCACCGGAATTTGAAGAGTTGAAAATCTTGAGCGGTTTTGTATGAATTTGACAGGTTCTCCAAAATATACATCGACGGTCCTTACGGTTCCGCGGCGCAAGATCACAGTAAATATGACGTGATGCTGTTGATCGGACTAGGCATCGACGCTACTCCGTTAATCAGCATTCTTAAAGACATTGTTAACAATGAAAAGACACGTTGCAACCATGTAATTTGATTATTTAACCATTCTTTTCTCTTTTTTTTCTTAAGACTCGTAATTTTATTTTTAGTAAAATGATCCCTAAATGAACGAGTTTCCCGATTTCATTTGATTTCAATGCAGACTGCCGACGACGAAGAAGCTGGAAAAACCCGCAGGGCATCCCGAGCTTATTTTTACTGGGTTACGAGAGAACAAGGCTCGTTTGCGTGGTTTAAAAGCATCATGAACGAAGTTGCAGAACTAGACAAGAAGGTAAGAAGGCAAGAAAAACCTGTAGATTTCCATTTGGCATTTAAAGTTTGGATTTCGACGGTTTTAAACTGTCATTTACCCGGTGAATGGTAAATGTAAACGTCCAGTCCGTGATCGAAATGCACAATTATATTACAAGCGTTTACGAAGAAGGTGATGCTCGTTCTGCCTTCATAACAATGGTGCAAGCTTTGCATCACGCCAAAAGGGGACTTGACATCGTCTCCAGAACGCCGGTACTCATTCCATCTTTAGATTTTTCGTGTGTATAAGTTTCCCCGCTTATTTTTGTTTCTCAGCGATCTAAAAATAAATATGTATTTTAGTTGAGAACTCATTTTGCAAGGCCTAACTGGTCCAAAGTGTTTTCAAGATTGGCAGCCATACACAAAGGTGCACAAATCGGTATAGTACTCATGAATCCTTACCCTTTAATTTCACATTTTTTGTTTGTTAAAATTATGACTTTAATATTATGCAACGCTAGTACAGGCGTTTTCTACTGCGGATCAACTCGTTTGGGCAAGGAGCTGGACATGTTATCCCAAAAATTCACAAGAAAGTCGAGTACCAAATTCATATTCCACAAGGAGCACTATTAAACAAGATGCAGCAGCTTCTTGATTTATAGTTCGTATTATTTGAGCGGCTTTCTAGCCGGCCATTCTATGCTTATTATCTTCTTTATTTATGTAAAATAGCATAAAAGATTGCTGCAACAATCGCAGAAAAGATGTATAGAATCTAAACAATTTTCAACTGGACTACATCGGTAGGTCCAGCTGATCTGATGTGACCGGACACGATGTGAATATTTATTCAACAGAAATATTGGAAATTTAGGGTAGCGGCATATCAATCCAAATTTCCTAGAAAAAGAAGCAGATAGTAGTCTGCCAACAGTATCACCGATCCTTTCTTACCAAACACAGCATCCGAGACAGAAGCACAGCTTGCATGGATGCAGTAATAAAGAATGACTACGACTACAGCAAAGCAAAAGCAGCTTTGTATCTATTGAGAATTATTCTAAAGCAATTTATCCAGGGCAATTTGGATCTATTGCTCTCCATATTGGTAAAAATTTCTTTATAAGAATATTCTGAATCAATTGAAAGCGACATATCTCTTTCCCTGTAATATTCATTTCATGGATCTTCTAAACGCCAAACATATTGCCACACAAACACGGTTTGCATTTCACTTTAAGGTTTAAAGCCAGTGCAGCGCTTTAAACATGATTATCATAAACTTGAAGAATAGTGTGAGAAACTCATTGAACCAACTTTTCATATACCAGCCTTGTCGTATGTTCCAACCGTTCATTTTTCAAATCATTGATGGGTTGAAGGAAACGCTTCACGCGAAGGTGCATGCCAACCTGCCAAAGTTTAATGTTAATTTATGCACAAGTAGGCATATAATATGTCAAATTATACTTCGCACTTGGTAATTAACAATATAGCTAGCATATTCATATAGCATGTTGTTAAGAGATAGTTATAGCATACTTATATAGTAATATTGTTGTTAAGAGATAGTTATAGCACATTTATATAGTAATATTGTTGTTAAGAGATAGTTATGGAATAGAAAATATTTAATTTTTTTTCTAGTTAAATGGGTTTTATGTTTAGCTACATTCTTTATGTTATTCATTTATCAACTATTATTTTTTTTTATATTCTTTTTCTTATTTGTTATCCATATATTGTTATTTATTTATTATGTATAAATTATTTTTTATATTCATTATTTTATAATTATTTATTTAAAATTTTAAACAACCCCTATAAAATCAATAAAATCAATATAGATTGAATCCAATCAATAAGATGAAAAAACATAAACATAAGAAAATAGTCCACTTCAAATATCAAATTAAAACGTCTAAAATGTTATTCAATTTTATGAGAAATCCCTTTATTTCATTTCATCATTTACCTATCGACCTGCAGGCTGCAACTTTATTTGG
>LPNX010975532.1:84857-109250 GCA_001517045.1 Pseudotsuga menziesii | reverse complement strand
CTTTGGTGCTCTGCAGTCTTTCTTTAGATGTCCTTTCTTACCGCAGTTCCAGCATTCTATTTTTCCGAATCTGGACTTGGATCTTCCCTTTTTAGACTTGTCACGATTTCCTAGGCTCCTTCCTCTCTCTTTTTGTCTCCCTCTGCTCTCCATGGTCAACACATTACCTGATGTCTCACCTGTGCTTTTCCTTCGCATTTCCTCGCTAAGAACAACACTAACAACATCATCAAACTTAAGAGTGATTGAACTAGGGACAGAGTTACTTACAGCCATGACCAAGCTATTCCAGCTTTCTGGCAATGAGCACAAGATTAGAAGAGCCCTAACCTCATCATCAAAGTTCACTTTTACAGAACTTAACTGACTGGTAAGTGTATTAAACTCATTTAAATGGTCAGCAACATATCCACTTTCTGACATCTTCATATTAAATAAACGCTTCATTAAAAATACCTTGTTAGAAGCCGAGGGTTTTTCATAGAGCTTACTCAATGAGCTCATCACTGTTGGAGCAGGGTCCCGTAGCTACAGAAGAAGCTGCTAGTTTAGCGGAGAGATAAGTTTTGGCGGAAAGAAGATAAGACAGAGCTATGACGCCGTAGCACGTTTCCAGCTGGAAAGCAGAGCCGGAAACCTAAGTCACCTGGTTCGAGTTCGTGTTCGAATTCGACAAGAATGAAATTCGGAAAAAAATCGTGAAATTTTTTTTATAATAAAATTCGTCATTAAATTCGAATATATATATATAATTATATATAAGTTCAAATTTTAGTTTTAATAATTGATTTAATTATATAATAATAAATATATCTTGTATAAAATGATAAACATATTAAAAAACATATTCTATAATATCTAAATTAATATTACTATATACTTATATTCTATAATATCTAAATTAATATTACTATATACATACATACCTTTACAAATTTATATTACAATAGTTTCGGCTATGGTTTTGAAATAATAATAATATAATACATAATATGTGCTTCACATATTATGTATTATATTATTATTCTTTCAAAACCATAGCTCACATATTATTTGCTTCACATATTATGTATTATATTATTATTCTTTCAAAACCATAGCTCACATATTATGTATTATATTATTATTCTTTCAAAACCATAGCCTAAACTTAAAAAGGAAACGTCAATAACCAAGTGGACTCGGCCTCGAGAGACTGCTCATCATTTCAGTCGGGAAGCTTGAACCCTCTGCGACTTTGGTTTGAGACTCTATAGTCTACACCCTCAACAACTGCACCCTCGACCCTTGCATCGGCGACCTCGAACCCTTGCCTTTGCCACTGCACCGTCAACACTACGGAGTCTGCGCAATCCGACTGAGGATCCACGATGGCCACCTCCACACTTATTCACGGATTTGCGACGACGGCAGCACACAATAAGCGCGATGATAATTTTGGAGAGACCAGGGTTCACTCGCAAGCCGCTGAAAATCGCCGATTTTAAACGTTTAATTCGCTGGCTACAGAAAATTGCCAAATTTCGAATTTTAAGCCAAAAAATCGGCGAATCCGGTGACTTTTCCGGAAACCATGACTTTTAAGATAGAAAAGTCAAAGAAAGGAAACGGTACCTGAGCGACCGAGAAGAGAGAGCTCAACCACTGCATTGAAGGTAGTGGCGGAAGACAGGAGGGCTCAGCGACCCTCATAAAGGAGAAGGAGCAACGAGGCTGAAGCATTGAAGACAAAGGACAGAAAAGCGAAGCGGTGCATAGTACCCATGATCAGTGTCGGGAAGCATGGAAGACTGCAGAGAGCTGTGTTGTGACGGAAAGCGGCTACCTCAAGTACAGATATGGCCGACTGTCACTAGTTATGGTTTTGGGTTATTGTTGGGACAGGCCCACAGTGTTGTAATGGCGAGACCTTCGGGCTGCCTATAAAGGGATATATTTTGTATTGTAAAAGGGTTGGTTAGTTAGTTGGGTCATTCGGTTGTTAATAGCGTTTTGCAGAACATTAGACTATTGTAAAATCCTAGCTCTAGTTCTATTATCAGCGGTAGCAATCTTACTGTAACCAGTAGCCGGCTTATAGAATATGCATGTAATGATCCGCAGGGATCGACAGAGAGGGAAGAGTATATTGTAGGAGAGCAATATAGATAGAGAAGAGATTTAAGAGAGAAGATCTTAAGCTGCATATGCGGTGCAGCAGAACTATGTTTTACCTTCCCCTGAGCTATAAGAAAACACAGTTCTGTGGACGTAACTTCCATCCTGGAGGTGAACCACGTTAAAATCAAGTGTTATGTGATTGGTTGATCTGTTATGTTTACTTATGCAATTCTCGGTCATTTCATGGACTTTGTTTACAGTTTAATGAATGAATGTGTTAATCAGTTCATAGCAGTATAGAAGGATAAACATAAGTTAAAGTCTTTGGCATGTTAGATAGGGTTCATTTATGCTTTACGTAAAACAGTCACTATTGCAGTATTGAATAGCCTTGTATGTTAAGTCTTGCACGTCATCACGAGCAACGTTAAGTGCGCTAAGCCACGGAGAAAGGATATCACAGAGAGGTGATACCGCATCGGCAGAGGAGCTGCGATGCGCGATACGACAGGTTGAGAACTCAGCGTTGGGCAGGAGCTGCGTGTCGCACAGTGCGCGGCGATGTGATAAGGCCAGAGATATCGCGAGAGAGGGAAGTGCGTACCGCAGGATAGGACTGCGTGACGGTGTAAAGGAAAGTCTCGCAGCTAGAAGATCTGCGAGACTAGGAAATCGCGCGACGCGAGCAGGAGGTCGCGCGACGCGCAGAGAAAGAGACCTTGCAGCTGGGGAAACTGCGAGCCACTAGTAGGATCGCCACAGAACCTGGTCCAAGACACTTGAGTCCTTGTCCAAGCCATTAGAGTCACTTCGGGTGAGACTTCAGGCCGCTTTGCGGTCTGTCGCCGAAAGGGCCGGTGATCTAGGGGTGTTGTTGGTTGAATATAGTAAACCCGGGTCTGCCCATAGCAGCCAACAATCACACCCTCTGTTGTTATTTCTTTCTAAATATTGAAGGCCACCGACGAAGCCAGGCACAGCCGTATTGTTCCTAGTGCCTTTCTATCAAGAACCTCCCATTCTTCATCCTTCATAGCCACTAGCTATTTTTCTTTTCCACCCAACGGCAGGTACAGATCTTTCTGGTACAGATAGTCCTCCATTTGCATCTTCCATAACTTATAGTTTTGGCTATTAAATTTATCGAACCTAAACTTTCCTTCTTCCACCATTGCTCCCCCTCGAACCAAAAACCCTTCTTTCGTGCGAGTTTACAAACCAAATAGACCTTTTGGCTCTAATACCAATTGTTAGAAAAATAGGACCGCAGAGCAATAACAATTATACAGTTAAATCAATAAACAAGATGCAAAAACAGATTAAACATTATAGAGAGACACAGATATAATGTGGTTCACCCAAACGATGGGCTATGTCCACAAACAAATTTTCCAGTCCTTTTATTTCAGTCTAGAAAGATGAAGGGATACACCCTGCAGCAAAACCGCTGCACTTCCTCTTCACGCTCTCACAGTCTCTCTTCCAGTACAATACAGTACCCACATCCAGTGCAATATAGTACACATATGCAGTACCTAGTACAATTACAATGGAGCCTCCTCAAGCCTTATAAAGGCTTAATCACATGAAATACCATGGGATAATACCATGGGCTACAACAAACCATGTGCCCAAACCATGTGCTAGACCTAACCACCTTTGACTCAATCCCGAGTCAAGGTTAACATATGCAATACCATGGGACAATACCATGGGCTACAACAAACCATGTGCCCAAACCATGTGCTAGACCTAACAACCTTTGACTCGATCTCAAGTCAAGGTTAACCCTAACAATACGATGGCTCCGCCCATTATCCCATCCCCCCATTCCGAAGAATCATTAAATTCTTCAAAAGTATTTCTTGTTTTTCATGTTTTTTCAGGTATTTCTTTTTTGGGGGGTAGCGGGGTCCGTCAAAAGTATGCCGAGTGGGTACTCGTTGGATGCATAATTTAATTTTGCATCCAAGGAGCTCTCCCGATCGAAATTTGAGTAAAAACACAGGGAGATATGTCGAAAATATGAAGAAAAAAAATTAGTTTTTTTTATGATACCTATCCCCAAATTTATATTAAAAATTTGCTTAAGACTTATGCGGTATTTCAAATTTAAAACAATTTCATTGGCTAACACATGATGACATCGAATTTGAATTAAGGTTAAAAGGCCCATTTTGAGTTGAAATTTCCTCTAATGGAGGGAAAAATATGTGTTGGGGACGATTTTTCCACCCAACCTACTACATGAAGGGTCGTTTTAATACATATGTTTGAGACAGCAATCATGAAATGTCTCTAAGCTACTCACTTTATTCTCTTTATTTTTCCAAAATATAACTTTTACCTCTTTTGTCTCAATGGAGACAAGTTACAAGCAGGAGAAAAAGGGGCCCTATGTTGAAGCAAACATTGGGGGTTTCACTCATTCACACACATGCCCATGGATTTGACGGCATGGGGTTTTTCTCTTATGTACACTGCTCCTGTATTGGATAGACTAGATTTTGTCCACCTACACATTATCAACCCTGATGATCAAGGTTTTCACTCATTCACGCACCCACTCATGGATCCGATGGACTGGGGTTTTCTCACCTGCACCCACCTACTCCTAGATTTTATTGCATTTAGTTTGTTTCCTTACACCCACTTGCTCCTAGATTCAAGAGTCTAGGGTTTATCCATCGGATGTACATTATCAAAGTGGGGGATGGATTCTAGCGAAAGATGTTAGAGGGGCAGTCAATCAATCTTGTTATGAGGTTCTATGCTTGTAATCTATCACGGTGAATGAGCCTACTTTTATGAGCATTAATCCTCTTCATGATAATCTCTTTCTTTCAAGTAATGAATTTGTTGGTAGGTTTATTTTGGGGGTATCCATTCACTGTAATTGTTTATTGTGTACAGAGTTATTAATATGTTTTTTGTCATGTATCTTTTCTTTGCATAGGGGAGGAAAGGCCAATGGTTATTTCAAGGACCTGGTATCCCTGGACCCCTAGACGCTTCAAGTATATCATAAGCCTCTACACTCTTCCCTTATTTATTTTAGTTCCTTCATTTATGATATCCATATATTAACACTCGTTACCTTGGTAAGGGTCTACGAGTTGGTGGTCTCCTTATGGCAGATAGCACACGGTAGTCCTGTGAGACTTGGTGAGTGTTTAAACTTTGGTTTCTTTCATTTTCCATTTTAATTCTTGTCAATTTCTATCTCATCTCTGTAATGAGGAATTTTTTGTTGCAGCTACATGGGCCCAACACCAATGGCTTGAGCCTGGCTACTCCAAATGTCTCGACCATGGAATATTCTCAGGTATGGTTTCTTGGTGTCATCTATTTATCTTAGAATTATGTGGTTCTTCCCCTTGGGGAGGTTTTCTATCCTTCGTTCGCTTTTCTTTTGTTCTTCGAGTTAAAATTTGGGCTTGGTCCTCTTTGTTAAACTACCACATTATGGCAATATATTAAATTGGGAAGGTTTTTCCCCTTTTCAGAGCTCTCGACATTAATGCATTAATGTATTTGGATCATTTGTAATCACTTTCCACTAGGTTACCAAGGGTATAACATGATAACCAATTTCTTAGTTTTCCTGCTTATTATAGAAGTGGTTATATATATACTCAAACTGTTGTGCAATTCTTTCTAATGTCTTCTTGTGATTGTGGCTTAAAGTTTTAATTTGTCAATATTATTCATGTTACAAGCCTCAACCTTTGACCTTAATTGCCTCCATATATCCTTTATTTGTTAATTAAAACTAATTGCTTCGGGGTTTCAACTCTTAGTCGTATAGACTTGTATTGATTTATTCCACAGGTGTGTATGCTCACTTTTGATGTCAATACTTATGTTGGGTATGAACCCTCTATCACAGGATTTACATGACATCTTTACAACCATTTGCAATCTCTCGTTCAAGGTGTCAACCATCATAGGCTTAGTCTACAATTGTTTACTTTATTTGTTTGTTACTTATATGAGTTGGCCATAGGCATAATCCATTAAATAGAATTTGCACTACTATTAATATTATGGTGTTCTTTTTGTTATATATATGGATGCAATTAATTATTCCTTAGTACATTTCCTTGTTAGATATGTGACTTAGATATTATTGCCTCTTCGGTTAAGAAGCTATATATTATTGAGATGTCCTAACATAGTGAGACATTTGTATAAGATATAAATTAGACATCTATTCTTTGGATGGATTTTCTGTAAATTAGAGTAATGTCTTTGTCTTTAATCGAAAACATGACATGATATGTTTGCACAGATGCCAAACTATTTTTTTTCTATATATTAGTCATGAAATAAAAGGGTGTATGCCTCTAGAACTACGAACTTTACTAGCTTTGGATGAGGATTACTCCTGTGATTTATTTCAGCATACAAACTTGGCTTGGCTATTTACAGTGCATTTTGTATTTATTCATTTTACTATGCTAAGCATATAAAAAGTAAAGTAATATATATAATATTTTAGGCAAACTAAGTAATTACCCTCTTTATCTAAATAGTTTAAGTGAATGACTGATCGTCTACACCAACTAATCTCATACCCAATCATCTTGGATAGTCTAAACAACATCAATTCATTTCAAATACTGCAACTTGATAAACAAAATACCATACCAAGGGAGTGATATCATATATGTTATAGTAGATGTGGAAAAAAACTAAACTCGACCATTCTACCCATCCTTAAAAAACTACAGCCAAACTACTTGTCTAGTTTCACCCCCAAGCCTAGTCACTACATAGTAGGGACAATGAAATCAACCAATAAGGTCTCAATTTGCACGCATCCCTTCCCTTGATGGAAATTAGAAAATAATTACTCAAGACCATACTTGTGCAACAACGAGTTCTCTCTTGTACCAAACAATGTCCTTCTCAACCCGGTACATAATTTATAGTATTTTTTTCCTAAGACTTTAATGCCAGTATCCCCTTGAATCTACAAATTCCATCCCTTGATTAATGAAACATGTCCCCTACATGACTTTGGCCAATGCCAAATGTTTCATCATGACTTTTTAATGTGCAACTTGTTCATTCTCTCCTATGTAGCAATAATTAGTATCAATGGGTTAATGGTTAGGGAAAAGATGCCAACAAAATTTATACTTTGATGCCTCATTGTACTAAGCATTTGGTTAAAAAAAATATTTTCAATTAATTCTCATATTTTTTCTTTGGGTATTTTCACATTCTTGTTATTTTTTTATTGTTCTTAAATTAGATAAGCATACAAATTAATGGTGATTTATGTATGTGAATGCTACTTGTGAGTCAATAGTTTTCATGATTCCTGTAATCGTAGTATGGGAATTAATGAATTAACCCGATGCAAGTTGTTGATCTAGGTATAGGTAAGAAGTAGCTTTGACGTTTTTAACATGAGACATGAGTTTGCATCACAATATTTTTTTATGATCCATTAATTGGGTTTTATTAGTGTTCTACTTTTAAGAGAATTTCAATCTATTGCAAATGGGATATGAGTTTTTCTTGGGTAGTAGAACTTTATGTTTTATTTCAATAGTTTTTTTAGTGCAAAGAAGTTGTGATATGTGTTGAAAATTTGGGTTGATAATTGCTCGAGAATTTTAATTAGTTATTGGCAGGTTTTTATGTTTTCCCCGTTTTTAATGCAAACACTGGTCCTTTTGCTTTTAGTATTTGCAGAGTGTCGCCACTCAATTGTATCCCTAATATCCTCAAATATTCCTCATTTATTTCTAACTTATAATCTAAACAAGTGACCTTATATTTATATTAGTTTAATATTGTTAACAACTTCCGTACATGTATTCCTTTGCAGCAAAAATAGAAAGGAGTGGAGTAGAGAAGAATTGGAAGATCGAATTTTTGTTTTTTATTAAAAACCCTTTATTTACAATCTAAATATATATTGTGAGGTATTTGATTTTGAGCTTACAATCCCACAACATTAATGCATATCACTTTATAGTTTTAGAAATTTAAATATCATATATCCATCTTAAACCCATACCTATAAAGCATCGAGGCAGCCAATTTATTACAACATCTTCCCCATACTAAGTTGTAGAGCATCGCTACTCTTTGTGCAATTACTACCAAACCTATTTGGATGATACCCAGATGATACCATTTTTGAATTTTTAAAAGATGTCATGCCCAATTGAAGGATGGCGTTCTTGAAGCTTTTAAACTATGCATAGAAGTTCTGGAAAAAAAAGAGTGTAATGTTGAAGCCAATGGAACATGCTAGATTAAAAACCATTTCTATAATGTCATTTTGGGAATAGCATACAAATATTGATCTAACCAAGCTAGGACTTAATATAAGAGGAAATGCACTTCTCATGAAAAACATCTTTAGATGACACTGTTGTAACCAAAGGTAATATAGCGGTGGCACAACAACATTGTAGGAGAAAATGATGATAACTAAAACATAACAGAATGTCAATAAACTACGTGTAGTAGTCGATGATCCTAGTAGCCCTGCACAAAAGTTAATGCATTAGAGTGAAAGGAGCAATCAATGTAACACATGAGTAAGAACCAGCTAAGCTAAGCCTAACAAAAGTTAAGGATCCATTCTTCGCTCTACGTGTAAACTATAAATATGAAATATAAATAAACATTCAAACCACTTAATATTTATAAATATGAAATATAAATAAATATTCAAACCACATGTAAATCATAAATAGTTATCTTTTATTTTGAAACATACATGATAAAGAACTATTCAACATGGAAATTATATTTTGGTTTTCTTAGATTTATTTGGTAAACTCCATGATATTGGATATTCTTGAGAACATGTGTTTCCTCCTAGGAGATCATTGGTTCAAATCCGGATATGGTAAGGTATGTACACCTCCATAGACTTTACCAATCAAATAGCTACCCATAATCAAATTCATGTCTAACTTGGTTGTGAACCAAATGTATGAAATTTTTTATTATGTATATATTATGATGATGTTTTCATCTTTCCTCATCATTACTGAAAACAAGGAATATATCAAGCCAATTGAAGGCTCTGTACGCTGATCCAAATCATAAAACTAGATTTTAGTTAAATCAAAATTATAGAGAAATACAAGATAAAATGTAGTAAAAGAAAAATTAAACCCTAAAAATAATCATAATAATCATAATAATAATAAATACAAGATAAAATGAAAGTAGAAATGAAGGCATAAGTTAAATAATTAAAGTACTCACACACAATCTTTTCTTAAAAAACTCCTTTATATGTTACTAGAATATATCAATCTCACACTCTCTCTTATGCACATGGAATAAAATAACTCAATTCTGAAGTCTCTTTTTGCATTGACCGATTAGTTATGCTCTTGACTTTTACCATAGTATCTTAAGCTTATGGAAATATTTCTTACCTTCTCCATGTGATTCAATCTCTTTCATTTAAAATTATTCTCTATGAGAAATATTTCTCCATTTTAAGGTGATCTAAACTTGTTAGGCACATTATTTTCATTAATGTATAGTGATCATTTTTATTTAATAGGTGATAAGAAACATCCAATCATCTCATTACCTAAATCCTTTCAGCCCACACTCAAATACTCTTCTTTCTCAAACTTGTCTCCCTTTATTGATGTTGACCCCACCAGTGAAAAACTTAACCATGTGACCAAAATAAGGTGAAGAGACTTTCCAATTGCTTACTTCACATAATGAACATTTCCCACCTCGCTCCAAGATTGTTCATTAATGCTTCTCTCACCCCATATGCCCTCATCCAACATAGTTCACCAAGAAAAGGTGGGGTGTGGCAATGTTTCCATGGCATGTAATATTGTAGAAGAACAATGAGTTAGCTTTCCCTGACACCTAATTTTACAAAAGAATAATGATTTGAATATGTCCCCTTCCTCCCTTAGCTATATTGGCACCAAGGAAAGTGTTAGGGTGTGAGCTTGAGTAAATCCACTTTATCACTCATAGGTAAAGCACTGCCCTAAGCTAAGCATCATTTCTCTTGCTATGCTTATAGCCTTACTTTTCTTCTCCCTTGACCATATCGATTTTCTCAAATTTAACAAAGTTTCCAAGGTTTTCAAATTACTAACATAATGATCCATGCATTAAATGGGATCCATTTTCAAGATGTTAATTGATGCAACCCTTTTGGGTATTACAGTCAACATCATACCAGAAGTTTGATTCGAGTGCTCATATAGAGATTGGATTGAAATGACTTGATTGAAGGTCACATTGTGGAGCAGCAAATGAGATTCGACCAAAAATAGCACAAGTTGTAGGTACTCTCTGTAGGATCATTGCTTGATACTTGAACATTACAATGTAGTGAGTTTGGAAAGGAAACATATGGTCATGTATTGATTTGGGTTTTCTAGATTTGGGGTTTTCTTATTTTTTGTGTTTTAGGATATGGATGGATCTCATAATAGTGGCAGCAATGTGGTGCCTCTATTTCTCACCAAGATGTATGACATGGTGGATGAAATATCCATGGACACGATTTTGATTGCATGAAGCCTTTGGAATAACAACTTCATTGTTTACAATCCCCAAAATAAGACTATCATTGTGATTTGAGTTATTTACAAATATAGAAGAAATTTTAGTTGACATCATTGACCTTGTAAAGAAGAAATTCTTAATGGAATATTGTGTCCTACTATAGTAGCATATTTGGCTCCTATTATTATATAAATGCTTTCTCAATGTGTTAGATCTCTATTTATGCTTTCTAAGTGCCTACCTATATCTATCACTCACATGTCTTCTTTCTTGGATATGGGACACAAAACGATGGACTTGTTTCCTTGCTTGGGAAGCTACCCTTGAAAACTCTCCAACATTCATGCAAGCTAGTTCCGAAGGAATTATTTTCACTGGCCTTGATTTCATTTACATCATCTATTCTCCAGGTGTAATTATCTCACTTTTATTATCTACCTTGTTAGTATATCTAACATTCTCTGGTGGTGATGCACTAGACTACAAATTTACAAATAAGTTACAGTAGGTAGTTCCTATATTTTTGGGAGACATAAATGTATGTATGAATAGAGTGGAATTTCCATTTATATTTAAGAATATATAAATAAATAATATACAAAAAAACCTACTTGTATTTGTATAAGTAGTTGGAATTGTAATTTCAAGGAAATGTTTGGCTTCAAATTTAACGCTCAATTGTGCCCTTGGAAGAGGACAAGTAGTTATGGTTATATTTTTTATCGAAGAAGCATATAGGCTACAAGGATGTCTATAGATTTTATAACTACTCCATTACATAATCTCACCTTAAGCAAAGAACATTGCTTTGATGCGGTGAAAATGTGTCCCTCTCTTCCCCTGATTTTGGCCATCCATCCTCTTACAACCTCTCTTAACCAAATTTTGTCAATGCCATACCTCCGTTAACATGTAGAATAGAATTTCATGTCCCTCCCTTGAAGGAAATTAAGTGTTGGCCATGTCAAGTTCCTAAGGGGTTTAAAAATTGAATTAAATAAATTATACCTAGGGAATTTTGGTTATTTAAAACTATGTAGGCATGTACTAGGGAAATTTCTAATTCTGACTATTTTTATGTAATTATTTAATTAATATGCAAAATAATGACATGTGGGAATGAGTTTCCATGTCAGGAGGGCGCATTAGGCAATCCAACTTGCCTAGGATGAAAAATATCAATTGCCCAAAAAACTAGCAAAAGCAATATGTCAGAAAAAGATGGAAACTATCAAAAGCAAGGAAAAGTAGGCAGTTTCAAAAGCGAAAAGTGCAGGAAAAGCAGTTAGTGAAAAAGTAGGAAACTTTGGTCAAGGTGGGGGGAGGGGGGGGCCGCGCAGTTCCATTTTGGTGAAAGGATACTAGAAAGGAAACATAATCAGTCATAAGAAGACAACTTTAACTAAAATGGGGGTGTATTTTCCACTTTGGTTGAGTGATGCAACCACGAAAACATCATCCTATAACTGAACTTGCTAATTTCCACAAGGAGGGTGCACTCATGGCTTAGAGTTATGGTTTACAAGTGGTAACTTTCTCAACAAGTGGATGTCTTTCTCAACAAGTCACTCAAATTCTATTTAAGAATGATTCCAACTCCATTTCACAGTTTTTGATCATTAATGTTTTGTTGTTGAGTGAAGCTAAGCTTCTAGTTTGAGTGATGTGCCTCAGACACCTTGGGTGATGTGTCCCAAGCTTCCGTTCTCTTATCTTCTTCCATTATTCCGTACATACCACAAAGAGACAAGGATAATCCATTGAATACCAAGTTTGAGCTCTGATATCAGCCGTCCAACCATGTAATTCGAGCTATAGTGAAGGAGACTTCACTTATGCTCTAAGGATTGTTAGATTGGTGTCGGATGTTAGCCTCAAGACACTATTATTCAGTTTTGGGCACCATTAAGGGAGATAAACTCCTCTAATATCCTTATGAGCTTCTAATATTCTTCTCACCTTTCTTATGTCTAATATATAGTAAGAATTATGTTCACCAAGTTCATAATTATAAATTTTCATGAGAGAATTCTTCCAATGCCCATTTGATTGGCCTTTTTGCACGTTATATGAATTGGTATTGATGTAATGGATATCATAATGATATATGATATTTTTATGGTTTGTATAGACTTATAAACCTCTAATAATATTTATTTTCAGGTCTTATAAAAGACATATTCGAAATTAATTGTTATTTTCTAACCCCTGCTCATTGACTAGTTTTACAGTTTTTTATGCTATGTATGATCTGTAAGATCAATGTGCATTCTATAAGTTGATGTAGGTTCTATATTCACCCAAAAACCAAACCCAAATCATAGACTCAGAATTATTTGAGTTTGTACAATGTTTGAGTGGTCTCCTCTGTGTAGGCAGTCTCTAGGCCAAAATCCTAGTTTCTTTCCCAAACACCCTCAAACTCTCTCAATATGATCCATATATGTTCCAAACCAGTTCAAATGACATTTAATCCCTAATAAGTGACTTATACATCGCTTAATCCTTCCAAAATCCTTGGTTTCTTGGAATTTATTGTTCAATCTCAATTTGCACTGGTTGGGACACCCAAAAGCGTGGGAGTAGACTTCAGCATAGTTGATTCCAGAACCTAAAAGGGACCAACATCCAAGTTCTTAGGGATATTAACTATCAGTCTCCAAATATTTCCTTTGATTTCATTCCCTAACCCTTTTCCACTCTCACTTTATGTTTGTATTGCTTTTGTTGTGCCTTGTTGAAGGAAATTTCCAATCAATTGAAAAAGTTTTATTCATATTTTAATAATATCATTATTAGGAGATAATATTCAGACCTGATTTAGATATAGGAAATTACAGTGGTATCATATCATGGCCCTCCATAACTTATCTTGAAAATCATTAATGAGTCCAAAATTCAATTCAGATTCTAAAAGAAAGACCTCCGAAGAAGAGGAAGTTGACTCTGTGGAAGGGACATTCCACGGGGATATGGATGAGAAAGATGAGTTCAATTTTTTTGTACAAATTATGTCGAAAGGGATACATGATATTTCAACCAATATCATTCAATCTAGTCAATATACCAAATAGTTCCTATCCAAGAAGTTAGGTGCAAAAGATGGAGAAGGGAGCAACATTGGCTCCTATCCTAAAGAGAGGAATATGATGGGTGGATCTATATTCTCTAAGATGTGGCCTCATAATATGCCTCTTGAGTCCAATTATGAACCTAATTTGTATCCCCTACCTACCATTCCCAAGTTAATGGAGTATCCAAAAGAAGACCCTGAAGTGCAAACTGAATCAATTGCTTCATGGGAGGAGAAGTATGTTGCTTATCAAACTTGAGTGAGGAGTGAAAAAGGGCTTTGCCTTTCAAGTATTTTTATGAAACTCAGTATAGAGGGAAGCTGCAAACATTTCAAAGGATTCCTTATCATAATTTTTATTTGAGACATGCCATTGGAAAGATCACCCTACCCTATTTTGAAGGCACTTTGATCTGAATTTCAAGGGGAATATGGTCTAAATTTGGATGCATGAGTCATAAAAGTGTTAAATGGAGAGGCCACCCTCTCTCCTTCATCATAAAAAAATTAAATGGAGAGGAAACCCTCTCCCATCTATGGTATTTGACAACCCATGGTTTTATTCCATGGTATGGCTTCAAGGCACATTGTACCTCTCGCATCCATGGTATTTCACAACCCATGGTATGGCCCCAAGGCACATTGTAATGATGTTATAAAAATGGTTTGCACCTTCTCAATAAATCTCTCAAGGATTTTTGGAATCATACACTTTTCTTATTCTATTGAGTTATTGGGTTACTGGTTCTGAGTGCTTTTCTTAGTATGGTTTGAGAGGTGAGGCTCAAAGAACCCTCTTTGAGCCTAACCTCTCCATGTGGAATATTTACTTATGTTTCTCTGTCTAGGATATTCACATTCTAGATCTCGTTGATGTGTGTTTCTCATAGTCGATCCATTATGTTATCTCCTCTCCTCCTCTCTCGTCATCCAACCCTTCTAGGTCTCATCCCGCAAGATTTGGATCACACTTCCAAGTGCACAATAAACTCTTGGATTCATAAATTGGACACCTGCTTCCAAATGAATCCTATGGATGAGAGGGATGGCATCAAGATGGAATCCCTGCATCTTGATGAGGAGGCCAGTGATTGGTGGTTTCATGGAATGAATACTTTGTGACATGATCAAGTGGTTACTTATGAAGAATTCACCCACTGATTGGTAGAAAGGTTTGACTGAAGATATCCTGATATCTCTTTTCGAGAATTGGCAAATTTTAAACAAGTAGGAACTCTTGAAGCCTGCATATCTGAATTCCAAAGATTGGCAGTGATGGTCACTAATATCTCAGAGGCTAGGATGATCCTTTTGTTTACATAAGGATTAGCATAAACTTTGAAAGGGATGGTGAAGGCTTACCAACCCTCAACTTTGCAAGAAGCGGTGAGAAAAACTAGAGATCTGCAAGATGTCATTATGAGGACCAAGTATCCTCCCAATACCCCAATGCCTCATAAATTTTAGAATCAAAGACCTCTGATGAGGAAATTTCCTTCCCCTAGAAATAAATATTACTCTTACAAATATCGAGATGAACTAAGGAGGAAAAATCTTTGCTTTTCTTGCCAAGAACCTTGGATTCCCAGTCACAAGTGTGTTAAGGGGAAGGCACACTATATTCAAGTGTTCTCTGAAAGTGAAGAGGATATGGTGGAAGAATATGAACTTGCAAATGGATAATATGAGATAGTTGAAGAAGAGGAGCATCCCCCTCAAACCAGCAACAAAATCGCAGTGCTTAATGGAGACTCCCATTTCCACACATTGAGACTAAAAGGGGTACTACAAGGCCAAAGAATCACAGTTTTTTTTATGGTGGTTTCACCCACAAATTTATCGATGCAGCCCTAGTGGAGAAATTAAAGCCTCCAACTGAGTCCTTTGAGGGGTTCACTGTGGTCATTCAGGGAAACAACACAATGGAATGCAATTAGTGGATTCCAATCCTGCAATTGAATCTAGGAGATTACACTGTGAAATACAACTTTTATGATGTCAATGTTGTAGACACCAACATGGTGTTGGGAGTACACTAGTTGTACTCCATTGGGGAACATTCCATGAACTAAAAAATACCCCAAATGAGTTTCAAATATGCAGAAGGAAAACCAGTAGTTCTAAAGGGTATGAAAACCTACACAAGCCAATTAATTTCTTCTAACATTATGAGATCCATTATGAGGCATGGTAACATTGAATGGGACATTGAATGTCAAATTACCACTGAGGGAACTTTAGATAATGTTTCCTACCATCCCAAAAACATAAAAAAAGATGTTTCACAAGAAGAATGGCGTTTTTGAAAACCTCCCACACGATAGGTCACTAGACCATGGCATTGATCACATAATTGAGCTATAATTTGGCACACTTCCCATAAAAATTTCACCCCTACAATGCTTCAAAGAAATTCAAGGATGATATTGAGAATACCATCAAAGAACTCCTTGATTTGGGACTCATTAGACCAAGTTCGATCCCCTTCTCTTCTTCCATGATTCAGGTGAGGAACAAGGATGGAACACTTAGAATGTGCATAGACTACCAGGCCCTGAACCAAAAAACCATAAAGAACTACTACCTAATATCCTGGATTGATGAGATGATGGATGAGCTGCATGGAGAAAAAAACTTCTCCGAGATATATCTCCAATCGAGATACCACTGAATTTGAATGAGGGAGGATGACATACAGAAGAATACCTTTTGTTTTCACTTTGGCCACTTTGAGTTTTTGGTCATGTCATTTGGCTTGACTAGTGCTACGACAACCTTCCAATCTTGCATGAACAAAGTATTTATTGAGCAACTTCGTAAGTATGTCCTTGTCTTTTTTGATGATATTTTGATTTATAGTAGGAAATGGGAGGAGCACCTGCTCCATTTAGATGTTGTGCTAACTATAATTGAGGATCAATCCTTTTATGATAAGTTATCCAAGTGTGGGTTTGGCATGAATAAGTTTCTCTATCTCATCCATGTGTTCTTCCAAGGATTCAAGGTGCACCAAGAGAAAATCAATACCATATTGGATTGTCCAAGCCCAAGAAACCTCACTGAATTGAAAGGCTTCATTGGCCTTCGCAAATATTACCATAAATTTTTCAAATTTTACTCCAACTTCACTCCACCTTTGACAGATCTGACCAAGAAGGGGGAATTCAGTTGGAATGGGGAAGCAAAAAAATATTTCCAAAATATGAAGGAAATAATGAGAAGTTGTTTGGTGCTAGCCTTTCTTGATTTCACAAAGCCTTTTGTGTTGGAGTGTGATGCCTTAGGGAAAGGCATTGGAGTTGTTTTGATGCAAGAAAGGAATCCCATTACCTATGAGAGAAGAAAATTTCATCCCCGTGAAATTCTGTATTCTATTTATGACAAGGATATGTTGTCCATAATGCATGCATTATCCAAGTTCCGATAGTATGTGGTGGGAAGCAAATTCATAGGGAATACTGATCACAAAAGTCTAAGGAACTTCCTTACCCAAAATTATCTTAATGACAAATGGCCCATAACATGACATAAACTATTGAGGAGCCTCCTCTATGATGATAAATTTGATGAAGATCTATTACAGTGGCTTAACCTAGCGATTATCATACTCATACAGCAACTCTTCTCCATACTCATACCTAATCCTTGTTCAATCCTATGAATTTGATATTGAATAAAAGAAGGGAAATATGAATGTGGTGGTTGATGCACTTTCTTGCAAACCCACGCTCACTTTAATGCAAATTCTAATTGAATGGAAGGTATAGTTGGGAATTGAATACTCAAAAAACTAGTTTGCATGTGGTATTTTGGTTGGGGTAATACAAAATGAATCATACAAGGTACATAATGACCTCATATATTACAAGATATGATTTTCTTAGTACCTAAATCAGAACTTAAGAAGAGGATCCTAGAAGATGTACATAATGCACCAGTGGATGCCACCCTAGCTTTTTGAAGATGTACCTGAAGGTAAGAGAAAGGTTTAGTTGTAAGGGCCTCAATGAATATGTTCTAAGGCATGTGAGGGAGTGTACTTCATTCCGACATAACAAAGTGGAGAACACACTCCCTACTAGACTTCTTAAGCCCCTCCCTATTCCATAACAGAAATGGGAAAGTTTCTCCATGGATTTCATCACCGGGCTGCTGAAAGTCCAAGGAAAAGATGACAAAGATGTGGTGGTTAAAAGGTTGACTAATTTTGCACATTTCTTTGCAATCACCTCCACTATATCATCTAGTGAATTTGTTGCATTATTTTTCAAAGATGTTTTCAAACTGCATGGTTTACCGAAAACCATAATCAGTGACAAGGACAACAAGTTCACTAGTGCTCTTTGGCAGGATATGTTTGAACTAGTGGGAAAAAATATGAATATGAGCACAATATATAACCCTAAAAATGATGGTCAAAATAATAAAGTGAGTCAATTGCTTGAATGCTACCCCCGTAACTATGTCACAGGACAACATAAATCTTGGGCCACATGGCTCCACTTGGGAGAATTCTGCTATAACACCAATTTTCACCTCTCCATCAAGATGAATCCATTCATGGATTTGTGTGGATATGAGGCACCATCCTTTATAGATATTAAGTTTGGGTATTTTATATCCCAAAAATACAAATATTGGATTTAGGAGAATCAGGACATACTAGGGGAACTCAAAGAAAATCTGCAGGTTGCACAGAACCAGCATAAAATGAATGCTGAGAAGCATGGGATTAAGAGAGTATTCCAAGAAGGAGAATTAGTATATTTGAGGTTGCAACCTTAGAGGTATTCATATTTGAAAACAAAAGAAGTTCAGAAACTCCAACCTCGGTTCTATGGGAATTACAAAATTTTGAGGAAGATTGGTGAAGTGGCCTATGAATTGGAGCTACCACCGGAGAGAAAGATCCACAATGTATTTCATGTACATTTACTGAAGAAAGAGGTAGGCCAACAGATATTTGTATCAGAAGAACTTCCACCTCTTGATGATGAAGTCCATTTGGTCTTATACCTAGAAATATTTTTACAGACTAGAGAAAGAAGGTTGAGGAATAAGACCATTAAGGAATATCTTGTGTAGTAGAAAGGGTTTCCCAGTGAAGATGCCACTTGGGAGGGTGAACAAATTTTGGAGCACCCTCTATTGCTTCTGCTTGAGGATGAGAAAACTTGGGAGGGGAGGACTATCATGTCCCTCCCATGAAGGACATTAAGTGTTGACCATGTCAAGTTCTTAAGGGGTTTAAAATTTGAATTAAATAAATTATACCTAGGGAATTTTGGTTATTTAAAACTATGGAGGAATGTACTAGGGTAATTGTAATTATGATTATTATGCAATTATTTAAATAATATGAAAAATAATGACATGTGGTAATGAGTTTCCATGTCAGGAGAGCGCAATAAACAAGACAACTTTCCTACAGTGAAAAATCTAGAAACTGGCAAAATAAATCAGTCAGAAAAAAGATGGAAACTGTTAAAACCAATGAAAAGTAGGAAGTTTCTAAAGTAGAAAGTACAGGAAAATAAGTCAATGCAAAAGCAAGAAACTTTGGTCAAGGGGGGGGGGGGGCACAGTTTCCATTTTGGTGAAAGGATGCTAGTAGGGAAACATCATCAGTACATGAATAAGGAAACTTTTACTCAAAGTGGGGCACCGTTTCCACTTTGGTTGAGTGATACAAGCATGGAAACATCATCCTATGACTGAACTTGCTAATTTCCTCAAGGAGGGCGCACTCATGGATTAGGGTTAGGGTTCACAAGAGGGTAACTTGCTCAACGAGTGGATGACTTACTCAACAAGTCAATAAAATTCTATTTGATGATGCTTCCAACTCCATTTCATATCTTTTTATCATTAATTTTTTTTTGTTGAGTTAAGATAAGCTTCTATTCTGAGTGATGTGCCTCAACCATCTTGGGTGATGCATCCCAAGCTTCCATTCTCTTCTCTTCTCTTCCATTCTTCAGTGCATACCACATAGAGACAAGGAGAATCCATTTAATACCAATTTAGATCTCTTATACAAGCCATCCATCCATGTAATTCGAACTCTAGTGAAAGAGACTTCACTTATTCTCTAAGGATTGTCAACTTGGTGTCGGATGTTAGCCTTAAGACACTATTCTTCAGTTTTGGGAACCATTAAGGAATATCATATCCTATAATATCCTTATTATATTATTGTATTCTTCCCACCTTTCTTGTTTCTGATATACAATAAGAATTATGTTCAAGAAGGTCATAATGCTAAATTTTCATGAGAGAAGTCTTCCAATGCCCCATTTGATGGGCCTTTTGTAAGTTTTATGCACTGGTATTGATGTGATGGATATAATAATGATATATTATAGGCTTATAAACCTATTATAATATAGGCTTATTATAGTCTTATAAACCTATTATAATATTTATTTTCAGGTATGATAATAGAAATATTCAAAATTCAATGTTATTTTCTTACCCCTGCTCATTGACTAGTTTTATATTTTTTGATGTTATGTATGATATGTAAGCTCAATTCCCATTATGTAAGTTGGTTTAAGTTATATATTCACCCCACACCCCATCCTAACTCACAGACTTATAATTCTTTTATTTCGTACAGTGTTTGAGTGGCCTCCTCTACACAGGCAATCTTTACGCCAAAATCCTAGTTTTTTCCCAAATACTCTAAAACTCTCTCAGACCATTACATATCTATTTTGAACCTGTTAAAATTAAATTTCCTTCATAATCAGTGACTTATACATCACTTAATCCCTCCACAAGCCTTGGTTTCTTGGAATTTATTGTTCAATTTGAGTTTACACCGGTTGGGACACCCAGAAGCCTAGGAGTAGACTTCAACATACCTGATGCTCAAAACCAAAAAGGTCCCAAAATAATTTTCTTATGGATATGAACTCTCAGTCTCCAAAACTATCCTTTTTTTTCATTCCATAACCCTCTGCCACTCTTAGTTTATGTCCTTACTTCCTGTGTTGTACCTTGTTGAAGGAAATTTCCAATCAATTGTAAAAGTTGTATTCATATTTTAATGATATAAGTAGTAGGAGATAATATTTAGATCTGATTTAGATCTAGGATATTACAGAGTCTAACCTCTTCCCTACATGATAAGATTTATTTTGTCGGTGTGGATCCCCAAATTTAATAAAGTTTGATGTTGCATAGCTACAATATTTGATGTAGTGTCTCCATGCCCATTTTAAATGTTAACATGCTAGATCTCCAACATTACTCTCGAGACCCCTATTCTTTCAATTCGTTGCTCAAATTGATGTGATTTCCAAATTTTTAAAAATGTATCTCACTCCAACCTATTCTTGGATATGGATATGTTGACCTGCAATTGTGTTGATTTTGTTATGCTGAAACTTTTCCATGCTTTATCATGCCAACCTTTTCTTGTTTTGGAAATTATTGGGAAAATGTTTAAAAGGGGTGAATTATAGTTGGTTTATTAACCCTTGGTGTGGTATCTATTTTGTAAGACCATATTTTGGTGGGTTTGGATCTTAAGGATGAGGTAATCATGTATTGTCTTCTTTGAACCTTTGGTTTACTTAATAATTGGTTGTGGTCCAAGGATTTCATGAGAAAAAGAGAGAAGGTCTTTGGGTTGAAATTTTTTATATTTTATGTTGGAATGAGTTTTCAAATTCCAATCCAATCTCTTTTAGATTTTTCTGTAAAATGATGATTCCAAGAATCACTTGTAAGCCATTCACTCATGACTAGGTGTCTATATTTATGGTGGTATTATAGTCAGGAACTGTCTTGCACCCAGGTTTCCTAGAGTGGTTCATAAGGGAATATTGGTTCCATTTTAAATAACCAAAGCAACATAGCTTTCAAACCTGGTAAAAAATTCATAAACATGATAAAATTTGAGAGCCTTGCATCTAATCCAATGGATTGAAGCATCCAAAACAATCAACATAAAATAAGTCATTCACATTATTCCAACATGACATTTATTTGGAATATGAAAGATAGGAAGTTGACATGACCTTCCACACCCATAAAGTGAATGGCCAAGAACAACTAGTCACCAATGTGTAGCAAGAGGTGAAGTAGCAAGAGGTGAAAATAGTAGCAAGGATGGTGACAAATAAACTACATCAAGTCAATTTATCCCATAGACTGAAAGAATATAATGCTTCTCATGCATATGTATAAAGCCAAATGTAAGAATGATGGAACCTTGTTGTTGTATAAGAGTGAGCTAGTCCTATATCCTAAAGGATAACTTCACTTGGAATTTAAGTACATAGCACATGTTTCCAATTTAGAAAAAAAGCACCTTACCCCTCATTGTTGTTCTATGTCCATGTGCATCTCCATTATGATCTATGAAAAATGGCATCAAGAAGTTCGTGTCTATGGTAGTAAAAGTTGTAGTGTTACAACAATTTAATCCCACCCTTACCCCTCCTATGTAAATTACTAAATGAAATTTAGTACATGTTGATGAGATAAATTTAATTTTATCATGAAAAATCACCTTACCCCTCACGGTTGTTCTATGTCCATCTACATCCCCATTATGAGTTGTGAAAATTGGCATTAATAAAGTTCTTGTCTATGGTAGTAAAATTTGCAATGTTGATTCATATTAATCCCAAGTTTGTAAGGTGTATGTAAGAAGTTGAAAATATAAAAAAAAAACTAAAATTGTCAATGATGATGAATAAAACAAAATTTT
Organism: Pseudotsuga menziesii; assembly: GCA_001517045.1. NCBI lineage: Eukaryota > Viridiplantae > Streptophyta > Pinopsida > Pinales > Pinaceae > Pseudotsuga > Pseudotsuga menziesii. Next base: position 86,826 of record LPNX010975532.1, on the reverse strand, counting down.
ATAGACCTCTTTCATAATTCTTTGAGATCCATTTTCAGATTGTGTTCTTATAAGAATGGAATGAATTTAGGAATGCCTCAGCCATACACTCTTTTGTTTGAATTTTGCACCATGACCAGCATCTACAACCAATTAAAATTTGTTGGTTTGTTCTTGAGGTTAGACCATTAGTCTCCTCTTCCTCCAACTATGCATTTTTCCAATCAACTACAACAATCTATTGTTGGGATTGGACATTTAATAAACATATGTTTAAAACTCAACTATTATAACAGATTTGCAATTTACAGATGTTTAGTTGATCTTATAAGAGTATGGAGTTCGGTTAGATTGAAAGAATTAGTGTGCTAGGGATAAACATTTCAATTCATAGGTTGAAACTCAACAAACATGGTGTTACATCAACACATTCGAAGACATTGTGTTCTCATTTCCTTATTGAACATTGAACCAACCACTTGCAAATAAACCAATCACTGTACCAATCTGAGAATAAAAACATAATTCTTTTTCATACATGGGTTCCTTTTCTATAATGATTATAGGCTTACATAGGAACCAAGGTGTTTTCTAGTGATTCCCTTTCAATGATTAGGAAGGACATTTTGGAAAAGTGTTATGGTAAGATTTGCAAGAAATTAATGTGACTAGCATAAAGTTATTCCACCTAATTACCAGTTCAACAAGTCAAAGTATTGATTATGTTGAAAAAAACAATGGATAATAGAGACCAACTAAACATGAGATGAATCGAGTTCAAATGTGGGTAAAAAATGGTAAGAAATAGTGTAGTTGATGCACATCCTTGCTTAAAAAGGTAGGAAAATTATCAACATATAAAAAAAATGACATGATTGAGGAAAACACTCTTGAAGAGTCTTATCCCTTCCAACACATGTTGATGTATATACTTATAAGTAAAAGAGTATTTGGAGCTCCTTGACAATTCTAACTAGGGGTAAAATTGGAACAGTCGACTAAATTGTTTTTAGTGTTTACCATTTTATTGACTATTGTGTGATAGATAATAAATTTAGTCTTCGTGTCATCGATTTTGTATAAGTTCCAAGACAAAGTTGTACATGTGAGCAAAATAATTTATTGAGTTAAGGATGTGAATTTCAAGATAAAAAAACCTAAAGAATTAATATATCAATGACATATTTGGTTTGATGATATTTTATCTTTCCTTTCCTTCTATGAACTGAACAGACGAATACATTTTAAATGGAATTGTACTTGTCTCAGTTCTCTCAATTCACATTACATTTGTGAATGATTGCAATTAATGTGATATTATTTGTCGTCTAAACCACTACTTGTATTAGAGGTAATATGAGTAGAAATAATGCACAAATATGAAATTAAATGTGTGGAGCTAATTTTGTATGCAATTATTTGGTACAACATTGGTTGGAAACTGCATAAATTTTGGTGTATATTGGAATTGTATGGAGATAGAGAATTTGTATATTTTCTGGATGTTGCGTTGAAGATGGCATTATCAATTCTACTGGCTGATATAATGTCATTTTGAAATGTAAAATATATGCCTTTTTGCAAGGAAACTTGAAATAGGTTAAGTGGAGAGATTGGAATTATTGTAAAAGGGATCTGAATGTTTGTATATCATGTGTTGAATTCTTCCATATACATACATACATATACATATACATATACATATATATGTATATACACATATATATTTATATACGCATATATATGTATATACCCATATATCTATATATACACATATAGATATATATACATATACATATGTATGTATGTATGTATGTATGTATGTATGTATGTATGTATGTATACATATGTCATTTTGAAATGTAAAATATATGCCTTTTTGCAAGGAAACTTAGGTTAAGTGGAGAGATTGGAATCATTGTAAAAGGGATCTGAATGTTTGTATATCATGTGTTGAATTCTTCCATATACATACATACATACATACATA
>LPNX010975532.1:11712-84724 GCA_001517045.1 Pseudotsuga menziesii | reverse complement strand
ATATATATATATGTATATGTATGTATGTATGTATGTATGTATATAGGTATGTATATATGTATATGCATACATATATATGTATGTATATATATCTATATGTATATATATCTATATATATAGATGTATATATATACATACATATATATGTATGTATATATACATACATACATACATATATATGTATGTATATATACATACATACATACATATATATATATATATATGTGTGTGTGTGTGTGTGTGTGTGTGTGTGTGTGTGTGTGTGTGTGTGTGTACATACATATATATATATATATATGTGTGTGTGTGTGTGTGTGTGTGTGTGTGTGTGTGTGTGTGTGTGTGTGTACATACATACATATATATGTATGTATATATATACATGCATATATATATACATACACACACACATATATCTTTGTTTGAATATTATAAATTTCTTATTTTATGCTAGCTTTATTGATTTATGTGTGAATACATTTTTTATGGCAATTTTTTGTGCTATAATTTTGTGTTTCTCCTTGTGACCTTTGTAGTAAAACTGTGAAGTATTCTCCCTTTCACATCTTGCACACAAGTATGCACATTTGAAACTAAAGGTAATTCACACTGATCATCATCACAAAGGTCATTTTTCCAACTTTTCATCAATTGGGCACTAGCATTTGGCTGTAATGTGGGCAGCATAAGTGAGAGAATAATATACAATGTTCCCCAAATGATCCTTGACAGACCTCTTCCTTCCCGTCATTTTGGCTCTATCCAAATACATGATGTTCTTCTTGGTAGCTTGCTTATTGCTTTCTCCGCAAGATAACCTCTGTAAAAATCAGATGTTGGCGCTTTCACCATATGTTGACACCTTGATGTTTTTTTTCAAAATTTAAAGCAAGCCCCATATATTAATAGTATATATAGACAAATATAGGGTGAATCCCACAATTGAAATGAAGACCTTGGAAATTTTGAATGTTGAAAAGACCTTAAAAGAACATTTAAAATAATTTGTTTATTTTTTTAATAACTTATTTCATATCGTTGTTAGAGAGACATATAGTCTTTATAGAGACAAAATGTCTTTAATCTCAACTATTATCTCAAGAGAGAGAAAAAATGAAATTGTCTCTACAGAGACAATAATACTTGTGTTCTATATTGTCTTTATAGAGACAATTTTTTAAGATAATAATTTGAGACACTTTCTTAAAGAAAATATTTAAGACAATACACAAGTTTATTTTTGTCTCAAGTTAAGACAATTTAGTCAAATAATGTCTTAAATATTGTCTTAAAACCCCCCTCTATGTAGTAGTGAACCCCTCAGTGAGACATTAAGAGCCCCCAACTAAGAAACCATAGCCAGATCTATTCTCTTATCTTCCATATCTTTTCCTATCTCCCTTCAAGGTCTAAGAAGATTCAATGTCCTTTTCCTCCAATCCTCCTCCTTTTTATAGTTTTCTTCTCTTTTATTTCATATTTGAACCAAGTATATTTTATTAGTTTTAATTGACAAATTTGCTTTTATTTATATATTTATTTGTTATTTTAATATTATTATTCATAGTTATCATATTATTGGTGGTAACAAGTGTTTCTTTAATATTAAATTTAATCTAATTAGATATTCAATTTATTTATTTATTTTAATATTTAATTTATTTTTCCTATGTTTTTATTTATAGTTGAATTAATGGTACTTTTGGGTTTTCATAACAATATAACCAAGTAAACCAAAACAAGGGAATTTTTACTATACATTTCACACCGGATAATTTTATAATCATGGAAAGGACTGGTTAGTTATTGTAACCATTTGTTGTCCCACACAAAGTCATCATTGTCAGTGTCATCAAATTGAATGTTTTCTTGTTTGAAGGATTGAGGGGAAGAATTAGAATACCACCCTCATCCCCTCCTTCAAATTCACATGCATTACCAACGTAACTAATGCTTTCTAGCTTTAGTATACATGGATGGGCTTCCAACCTTGACATTCTGTGGTAGAGGAAAGTGTTCCTATGGCTGGGGGTTAAGAGGCCATCAACATATGAGGGTTGAAACATAGATGTACAATGTTCAACAAGCAAATATAATAAATATTTAGAGATAAGTAGGGTCCATAGCTGATCACTGAAGGCTGGTCCAAGCTTTCTTTGGCCCTTCCTCTTGCTCCAAAAGACCTCTAAAACAAGTTTAACATTTCTCAAACCAAATTGAGTATATGAAAGGATATTATGTTCACTAAAACATGAAACCCTAATCTGATAAGAATCATCATAAAATCATAACAAAGATTCAACACACATTGAACAATGATTTGGGAAGAAGAAGGACATCACATATTTATTAATCAACTGGAAGAAGTATAGATTTCACCTTCTCCTCTTGTTAGGCACCTCATGAAACCTTGATCTGGTTCTCAAGTTTCTCTTCTCCAATGATCTCAGCCTCCAAGCTTTGCAACACAAGGAGATGACATCTAGGCAAAGGTAGGGGGGATGAGAGTCCCAATTCCACTAGCATAACAATACAAAGGTCAAGTCCTCCCCATAGAACTCTCTCACTCTCTTATATACTTTCTTGAATAGTAGGGGTCAGATAGGGATCAATTACAACTTAAAAATCAGTTCCAAAACCACCCAATCCAACCCTAATTAATGAATTAATCATATTTTTATATTTTTTACCACTTAAGTGAAAATTGTGGGTCCGGTGAAGCATAGTCTCAAATTCCAAGGTATAATTGTGGGTTTCCTTAAGCAAAGTAGTGAATGGGTTAGGGTACTTCCATGCATTTTCAGGTTTGGTATCTTCTATAAGTTTTTCCTTACTCAGGTACCTTTCCGACGGTCCAGAGAAGAGGTCAAACGAAGTTACAGAAGTCTAGATATGGCTCCTCTAATTAAGGTGTTTTTTTCAATTAATTTCAATGACTTTCATGAAGTGTCAACATGTGACAAAAACATGGGAAATTGGTCAGAGATAGAGAATGTGTCATTTTAGGCTATAACATATTCCCCCTAATGTATGAGTTTAGAGGGAAGATGATAACTAATTACATTATAAAGGAAACAACTAAGTATGGAGTCGAAGAGATGGAGAATCTAAGATCATAGGCTCGAACGAAGGTACCTGAAAGAGAGATAAAAGTCAGAAAAAACTGATCTCTGGGACATACATCTCCATATAGAAATTATCACCATAAAGATACAGGTGGATCCAACATGTGGATAACTACAGTAACTATCATGGTCGCACAATATGCAAAAAGGTGCCATAGCAAATCTAAAGGAGTCATGGCCACAAATGAACAAGGTGCATCATGCTCAACAATCGATCATAGCCACAACAATATAAGGTATAAATATCTATGTCCTATAAAATGACATATAAAGTGTGACAAGGTCTTGTGCAACTCGGGAAATAGTAAAAGATGACGATGCTACTATTGGCCCAAGGTCTTCAATCCAAACCACCCAAAGGTACTAATCCTAACCATGCGAATAAAGGAACTGAAGTCGAACATGGAGGAAACTATTTGATTACCAGTCATTAATGAGGAACTTAAAAAAATGTGAGGGAAACCACCATTAATAAAAATGGTGCTCAAGGTACCTAGTACATTCTAGCAAGTGTGAATAAATGGTATTGAAGTCGAACACCTGAAGAATCTATCAATTAGGAGACATTAAGGAATTCTCATTACTCAATAGCGAGAGAAATTTCTATAGATGATTGCAATCCCCAAGGTACTGTCATAAACTCTAAATCTCATTCCCATAGCAATATTTGTTGAATTCGATAGGAATATATCCATAGGAAGGAAGGAATTAAGGCATCCTCCAAAATCCAAGACTGATTGGATCTGGAACTGGTCAAAGACTGATTGGATCTGGAACTGGTACAAAATTTTGCAGCAAAGAACGTTGAAGGTTGGATGTAATGAACTGATACCAAGGAATAGCTGACACAAAAGATCAAGGAAACTGCATAATGGACTACAAATTTTTTATCTTGAACAGTGAGCATGACACAATAGTGACTTAGAAAAATTTGACACAAAAGGACTAAGGACACAAATATACAATGTAGGATACATTGACAGATTCCCCATATAATAAAAAAAAGAACCAACTGGAGGACTACAAAAATCTGATTCATGATAAGGTCAAAATAGTAGAACCCAATTGTTGATAGGCTCAAAACTGGTACTTCATTCAAGGAGACAAGACTTGCTTCCATGATGTAAAAAACATGTGAATGAACTTCTCTTTCCCTCTTTCTCGTAAAGGTTTAACAAGTCCAAGAAAGCAAACTCAGGACCTTCTTCATTGTTGACAAGATCGAAGAAGAGAAATAATAATGCTTGATAAAGCACTAATTCATGGATTTTACGAGCCCAAATTAGTGGATGCTTGACGGTGTTTTCATAGTTTTGATAGTCTGAAAACTCCAAAGAAGACTCTAGGGGGCTGCTTTTTCATAAGGTTGTTCTCCTAAGTCCGAAAAAGTGTAAATAAATCCAAAGGAGAACTCTCTTATCCCATTAGAACTAAGGTATGCATTTTTCGTAGTAAGTCAACAAGGACTGAAAAATGGGTAAACTATCACCAGGTCAACGCTTCTTCAAAATCAAGAATATAGCCTAAGTTTAACGAGTGTGAAGGAAGGCAACATCACTAGGAAAGTTCCATTTATTTAAGAGAATGGTACAGACAATAGTAAACTCGATGCTTTTGTACTAATGTTCAATGAGCATGACAATGGCATAAAGAACGCTCGAAATCTTTTTCATGTTTAGGTCCAGAGCATGAAAAAGAGAAAAATAAGCTCGAACACATTCCTTTTCCGTAATTTTAATCCTCCAGGACCATAAAAGAGTTAAACCTATACTTGAAGATACTCTTCTAAATTTCGAAGAAAATAGAGTATTCATTTTTCCTAAGTAATCCACATGGATGGAAAAAGGGGTAAACTTATATCGATGTGGATGTTCCTTCACATCCTTTAACGAGTTTGAAGGGACAAGCAAACTCGGTGATCTATTCACATTTTAGGAGTCAGACCAAGGATTTATTATAACTCCATATATTTCCCATGAAGTTTTAACGAGTCCGGAAAAGTCAACTCGTGGCCTCATTATTGTTTTTAACAAGCTCGAAGAAGAGCAGAAAGAATGCTCTAAATGTGAGGAGACGAGTGTCATAGGCAGGTGAAACTAGTTCTAATGATGAGGAATAGACCTAATCATAGTGCAAGGAACATGAACGAGATAAAGACACTTTGGGAATGTCTCCTCAAGGTAAAGGGTGTCAAGTTGTAATGGAAAAATGATACAAAGCTATGCGGTGATGAGAGCAGAGATCAGGGCTTATACAATGAGCTAAAAACATGGAATCCGGTATCATTCTCATATGTGCAAGCAGGGTACATGCAAATGTAGTTACAACTTGGATAACAAGGCAAGGCCAATAAACAGTTGTGGATCCAACTACAAATCCTATCTCCAATAAATAACAACATTAGGATCATATTTAGAAGAAAAGGTCCGATGTAGGTCACTTTGGCATAAATTCATGCAACTTTGATATCTTTCACATAAGGTGAAGTCAAGGAAGAACCAACTAAAGAATATTCTATAGTTCCAAGGCTTGAGGTTTTATAATCAGTAAGATCAACCTTAGAAGGAAATAAAAAATCGACAGGGGAGATAGATTCTGCAGGAATAAACTCAGTATCAGAGGAGTTGAAAAATCTATACGTAAAATCAATCTCATCAGGATCACTAACTTGTTGTTCAAAGGAAAAATCCAAAGACTCAATAAGACCAACATAAGAATATTGATCAATGGAAATATCAGGCTTAATAAGAAAATCATGGCTATACTTAGTCACAACTGAACCAACATCCATAAGAAGGTCAGACTGTATGAAATACTCTAGGAATACTTCATCAGAAGGAAGTATATCATCCTAGATAGGACACATATCTAAACTTTCAAAATGATCAACATAGTGGAAAGCGGGTTCCATAGTCTGTATAGGATGGATCACATGATCAATTGTTGGGACTGACTCCCAAGAAGGTAAACATGAACACAAAGGATTCTTCTTAGTATCAATTGAACACGACTAATATGAGGCCACATATGGATCACATGATCAATTGTTGGGACTGACTCCCAAGAAGGTAAACATGAACACAAAGGATTCTTCTTAGTATCAATTGAACACGACTAATATGAGGCCACATAACTCACCCGTGGCGGGGTAGTTTCTACTAAGAAATTGGGAATCAATAAAATAAAGACTTGTTGTGTCAGGAGAGGGATCAAGAAAATCCAATGGATCGATAGTGACAATGTCTTCATTGTGATTAAAGTACATCATGTGAAAGAATGGTGACACCACAACTTGCATCGCATAAAAATAATCACGCCTGAGGAGCATATTTAAGTCCAAGGGGTCCTCTATCACCATGAAATCAACTAAGATGATCTTCCCACCCAAAGTAACATCTATTTGAGTAAGAATTCCCAAATCTATACTAGTTCTTCTATCAAAATCCAGTAACTAACTATCAGTCGATAAGAGGCTAGAAGATCCCACACCTCGCCAACCACGTGCAGATAAAATCCTAACTAAGGTTCCTTCATCAACAATACAACAAGCAATCATGTAATTTCCAATATTGACATTTATCTGAAAATGTGCATCAAAAGGAAGGCATGGCTCGGCTAAGTTGTCCTAATCAAAGGAAGCAATTTGAGAGCTTGGTGGGGGTTCATATGAAACAAGGTCAGTGCCCCCTTGTCCAGAAGGTTCTGAAATGACAGTGAAGAAAATATGGCTAGCAGACACTTCACTCTCCAAAGGAAGAGTGGGATTGATCGAAGAAGGAATCGATTCAACCACTTGATGAATGTCACTCTCCGAAGGAAGAGTGGGATCGACCAAAGATAAAATTGGTTCAACCAGTTGGTAAATGTCACTCTCTGAGGGAAGAGTGAGGTGAAGTAAAGACTAAAAAGGTTTGACCACTTGATCAACCTAAGGTTGAATAGGTTGTTGAGAAATTTTAGGTTGTTTAGGAATGGGGTGTCCTTGGAACCAAACTCTTTGTACCTCTGTGACAGCAGGGCACTGATGGGTAAGGTGGTCTCCCTCACAAATCCTGTAAGGGAACTTTGGATTGCATTTCGAACGGTTATTTTTATCAATGGTGTCAAGATGACTTGCATTGGCTAACTGCTTTCCCCCAGCATGACATCTAGAGGCTGGATGGTTAGGTCTAACATGACTATCAGAGGCTATTTTTTTTTCCCCAGCATGTCCTCCAGAGGCTGGGTGGTTTGGATCAACTTGACTTGCAAAGGTTGAGTGTGCCCCTAGCATGAATTCCATAAGCTAGGTGGTGAGGATCAATTTGACTTGTAGAGGTTGAGTTCTGGGTTCCAACATGACCTTCAGAGGTTGGAGGGATGCCCCTAGGATGACATTCCAGAGGCTGGGTGGTTGGGTCCAACAAGACTTACAGATATTGGAAGGGTTCCACTAGCATGACCTACAGAGGCTGAGTGGTGAAGATCAACTTAACTTGCATAGGTTGAGTACTTAGTTCCAACATGAACTGCAGAGGTTGGATAGGTTCCCCCAGCATGACCTCTAGAGGTTGGGTGGTTAGGTTCAACTTGACCAGTAGAGGTTTAACAGGTGCCTCCTTGCTTTCGAGTATTCTTCCTACTCTTCCTTCTTTTACTCCTTTTAGACTGCAGGTTACTAGTGCCAGAACTTTCATAGCGTGAGGTAGAAGGAGGCGGAGAATTTTATATAGGAAAAGGAGAGACATTCTTTTGATGCCCTTGATATAAGGTTCTTTCTTGAGAAGCATCAAGAGCATTCAGGACAGTTGGAGTGGAAAAAAACCAAACCGGTAGCCCAAGGGTGAATCCAAGTAGATTTAAGGTGTCCATCAAAGGAATGCCAACATTCCCGATGAGAGGGAAAGTACAAGGAGCCCCTAGCATGGGGTTCTCTTGGTTAGTTTCCATAGGGGTATTATCCATAGTTTCTTAATTTAACAAGTAATACAAGTCTAAGGTCAACTGGTAACCAATAGCACAAAGAGAACACCACTATAAAAGTCCTAAGTATCAAGACCTGACACACAAGGATGCCTTCCAAAGGAGTGTATGGGATGATGAGGGCCCAGAACTAACCACTGAAGGTTAAAGAGTAGTTACTTAACATCTCATGATGAGTTTTCTGGGTTTAAGTGTTTGAATCACCAAAACACCCTCCCAAATTGTCAATCGAGGTTACCTTCCAAGTCTACCCTAGGAGCAATGGAATATCCTTCCACTGCCACCCGTGTAAGAGTCATGGATGTCCATATGTTAAGGATACCAAAATCACAAATAAAGGTAGGAAAAACAGTCGTCAGTCCAGCCGATGCACATGGGCAGGGTAAGTAAGCCCGAAACCTAAACAATACCAGGAACCACACTAGGATGGAAGGAGGTATTGAGTAAGTCCCCAAATTTGTAGCAGCTCTACTATATGCTCTATTGGGTATAGGAGGGGTATTTCCAAGTACTCAGTATCGCACGACCTTGTGCTTGACTCCTGTGTTAGAGGAGCTTTCCGGTATCTTACTTTGTGAAGTTGTATTTCCTAAAATATAGGCCACTATGTTTTAGTTTGAATTTTTGGGATGTTAAGATATCCCTAGCCCAGAGTAGTGTGTGTCATCCCTAGAAACAAACAATTACTAATATATTTTAGATATTAAACGTTCATTTTAAAGGGTTGTTGATTACTCAAAGGGTGGTGAATGTGAAACCAATGGTGTTAGAATCGATAGTAGAAACAATATGAATACACAAAAGAGAGATTAAATGCAAAAGAAAACCTACTTCTCTTTCTTTTCAAAATTTGAAATCCACGAAAGAAAAACTTCTTTTCATTTTTTCAAGAACAATGACATGCCATGCAATTTAAACTAAAACCATAATCTATGTGCATATAAAGAAACTATATTTTCTAGTTACTTTTTATTTTATGAATCCAAAAGAAAAATAGTCTACAGACTAATGCATGCAAGCAATACAAACAACAGTAAGTAGACCTTTGCTCTATGCCCCACAAACATACCGTAGGCTTCCCTAAAGCCGGATATAAACTCACTAGGAAGGGAGTCTTGTAAAGTTAAACAAGACAACCACTTTGGTATGAAGATACCAAGCAATAATACTGACACAAACAAGGGTCAAGAAAGTTCAAGTTTCATCGTAGACCTACAAACAGAGGCTACTCAACACCTTGTCCAACAAGGTCAATCCAAAGAAGGAGGTGGGGGGGGGAGGGGGGGGAGGGATAAAAAAAACAAGTTTAAAGACTTGAAAGAGACTTAAAAATTAGATAAAAATAACTCTAAATAGAAGACACTACTCCAAAGGGGTCATGCACATAAAGTATACCTATAAAGACCTCTCAAACAGCCCTCAAACACCTTAAAATCACCCAAAAATGTTGAAAAAATCATATACAGGGGAATTCATGAGTTTCCTTAAGGCAGGAAGCGAATGACTCACATGTTGCATGCATACAGGGTCATGACTGTATCTATAAATCACTATTGTTTAGTCCAAAACCTGTGAATGGGCGGAATAAAGGTCAAAAAGGGTGAATGATTGGCCTAGAAAGGAAGAGGAAAGTGTTCTAACAATAATGAGAGTTGCTCCTAACTTGCAAGAAGGACCTAAAACCTTAAATACACTAGAAATAAGTCAAGTAAAACCAAACAGACAAGGCTCTCCCCAGTGGATTCACCGGTACTGCTGTAGAGTAAAGTGTTCCTATGGATGGGGGTTAAGAGGCCTTCAACATACTAGGGTCTAAAAGATATATGTACAATGTTCAACAAGAAAAATATAAGCAAGATTCAAAGATAAGTGGGGTCCATACTTGATCACTGAAGGCTGGTCCAAGCTTTCTCTGGCCCTTCCTCTTTCTCATCTTGCTCCAAGAGACCTGCAAAACAAGTTCAACCTTCCTCAAACAAAATTGACTATATGAAAGGAGATTATGTTAGGTAAAACATGAAACCCTAATATGATAAGCGTCATCATATAATCATAACAGATATTCAACACACATTGAACATTTATTTGGGAAGAAGAAGGACATCAAATATTTATTAATCAAGTGGAAGAAGTACATATTTCACCTTCTCCTCTTGTTAGGAACCTCATGAAACCTTGACCTGGTTCTCTTGTTTCTCTTCTCCAAGGATCTCAGCCTCCAAGCTCTGAAAAACAAGGATATGACATCTAGGGAAAAGGTAGGAGGGATGAGAGTCCCAATTCCACCAGCATAACAATATAAAGGTCAAGTCCTCCCCAAAGACCTATATCCCTCTCTTATATACTTTCTTGAAGAGTAGGGGTCGAATAGGGATCAATTACAACTTCCAAATCAGTTGCAAAACCACCCAAACCAAACCTAATTCAAGAATTAATCATATTTTTATATTTTTTTACCACTTCAGGTGAAAATTGCAAGTCCAATGAAGCATAGTGATGAATGCTAAGGTATAATTGTGGGTTACCTTAATCAAAGTCATGAATGGGTCAAAAAATATCATTTTTAGGGTACTTCCATGCATTTTAAGTCTTTAGTGTCTTCTAGAAAAAAAATTATTACTTAGCTACATTTCCAACGGTTCAGAGAAGAGGTTAAGCGAATTTGCAGAAGTCTAGATATGGCTCATCCAATAAAGGTGTTTTTTTCCAATGACTTTCATGAAGTGTCATCATGGAAGTGTCAACATGCGACGAAATCATGGGAAAGTGGTCACAGGAAAAGAATGTATCATTTTAGGCTATAACACATACCCTACTTCCCTTGCACTATATACAAGGTTATAAGGTAAACAACATTAGCTCGAGGCTCATTTGTTGTTGTTGTTCTTGTTGTTGTTTTTGTTGTTGTTGTTTTTTGTTGTTGTTCTTGTTGTTATCAAACACAAAAAATGAAAGAAAAAAAACAACAACCACTTTTTCTCTCACTTCCAATTCAATTCTCTCTGTCATAGCATATTTGTGCTACTATATTCGTCATTTTTTATCTGTCTTTGAAGCTTGGTGCATCCATATTCATCCATTTATATTAGTTGTGGAATATTAGTGCTACCATATTCAAAAAAAAATTCATTTAGGATCCCAAATGGTTCTGAATCAAGTTTTTTCCATACCACAACTTTCACAACTTTTGAGGAATTATTTTATCACCAAGATCTATATGAAAAATTCAAAACTTTATTCTTATTTGAGATATTATTATATTAATTTATGGAATTACATGTTGTATATATCTATGGAAAACCTAAATCTATTTAGGTTGAAGCAAGTTTCAGATTTTCCTCAATTTCCTTGGAGTGTTAAATTACCCATCACATGAATATTAATTTTCCTAAGAGTTCCTTTACCTATAAATGTGATTATATGAAATACTAGAAAAAAATGTTGAATAGTAAGGATGTCATTGATAATTATCCTTAAGATAAAATTTTCACATAGATATAAACCCTTCATCCAATTAATTACATGTTGAGAATCCCCAAATACCTAAATTTTCTGGGGCCCTATTTCTATAGCTAGTCTAAGAGACAATTTTAGGCAATAAATTTTTCATAGTTGTAATTGCATATTCCAAATCCATCCATAAATTTAATCTAATAGGTATTAGACATGTATTATATAAAATAAATATACCTTCACATAATTCCTTATATTCCAAATTTGGATAGTATAAGTTGCCATTCTTATTCTTTGACCAAACTAATTCATACTTTTCTATAACATTATTTTCCATGGCCTATGCAACATGCCTTGATGGCCTATATTGTCCCTATATAGACTCATTATACACCCCTTTCTTAGAATATCCCTGATGCTCAATTGAAACCCTAAAAACACACTTTTCTTGATACACGCAGGTCACCAATTATACAGCATGTGTACATGCAACTTGCTCCATTATGACTCGTGTACATCAGGTTTTGTGCTCAAAAATAAAAATATTTTCAGTTTTCCATGCCAAGTAATGGTGGTTATGATCTTTGTCCTTCCATATGCTAGAAAACACTTCAATTCAACCCTCCATATCCCATTTGAGGGCTATATATTGAGCCATTGTGAAGCATTGAAGGAGGAGAAACTTTGAGAGCAAGTAAACTATCACGAAAATTTTCCCCATTGACATTACCTTGAGTATGTATCCCTTGGTACTTGTGGGATTCAACCTTTTATGTTCATATCCAAATTTCTTCCTTATTGTTGTAATCTTACCCCTGCATGGAGGATTGAAGTGGTGGAGGCCCAGGTGGAGGAACTTAGTTTGCTAGTTCCGGCAAGTTGTTGATAGAGGTTGTCACTATATACATATGTTCTTTATATTAATAGAAATACTCTTTTCTCATCCAAATTCATGTGAAAATGTTTACATTAATTTTTATGGGTATATTTTCTTTATACATGTTGAATGGATTATGCTAGATTAGATGCTAAGATTATATCTATATATATATGCTTCAATCTATTTGTTGTTGAGAACAAGCTATATGTGACAAGCATTGGATCAAAAGCTCAATGGTAGTCTTCTTCGAATGCCCAATTGAGGTATGGGCCCTATTCTTTGTTGTTATCATTTTGTATTTATATAACATACTTGAGATTACTATTGGTTTCTAGTGTCACTCCGTCTATTATGGTCTACCCCAAGCCATAGGAATATTTTCTTCGTAACATAATTGGCGACTCCATTGGGGAAGTATCCTTTTTGTTGGGGTGTTTTAGGCGCATTTTTCCTTGAATTTCTCTCTATTTCTTTGAGTTTTTGTGTCACTGGTATTTACATAGTCAATATTTGATAGTTTATTTGAGTGGTTGGCTTCACTCTAACTCATTTTTCCTCTTTACTCGATACACGCAGTCATAGTTTTGACAGTCTTGTGTCCACGTTGGCTATTTGTGTCTTGGTCGCATACATGTGTTGTTGTTTCAAGACGTGTACATTTCAATTCTTTACTTGTTTCTTGATTGGGATTATTGTTGGGTGAATTTTGAGTGTTGTTGAGTCTTCTTAGGTCTCCATGTTGTCTATTTACCGCCTTTATAGTGACTGAAAACTCTATTTTTTAAGTTTTTTGGAAAATTGATTCTTGTCATTTTTCCATTATTGTTTTCTTCCTTTAGTGCATGAGTCATGATTTCTTAGTGTTTTGTTTGGATTGTATTTTATACTTGTTTTGTATTCTGATAAATTCATGGTTCTACTTTTTATTTTCATTCATTTATATTAAAAATACAAAAATATTTGCACTTTTTGCATATGTATTTACATATTTGCATTTTGCATGTTTTTTTGCATATTTTCATTTTTCATTTAGAGGGAACTTGCATTTTTAATTTTACTTGACAGGGAATTAGTCAACTATTCATATTGGAAAGATTGCATTGGCATTTGAAAAGAAAAGAGACCATTTTCGTACATTTCAATTAGTAACATACCATTTTTATTTCAAAAATAAGACTAATACTTAACTATGTTTTCATTTGTTCTTATTTATTTTTGTTGAGTTACAAACATCATTAGTTGCTTGGCCATATCCCCCTGAGTAAGCAAAAACCCACTAAAACTAACGGTTAAATCTAAAATTGATTAGAAAGATTTTATTTTCTAGGGTGCATAAAAAAGCTTAGGTTTTAGAGTCTTGGAATAGGATTGTGTTAGTAAACTTCTCCAAGACTATAAAACTAAAACATTTAGGTGTTTTTCTAGGGAGTGGATAGATACTTAGTATAATTTGTTAGAAAATAGGACCACAAAGCAATAACAGATATACAGTTAAATCATTAAACAAGATGCAAAAAACATTAAACACATTACAGAGAGACACAGATATAACGTGGTTCATGTTAACCCAAAAAATACCTCACTCAGCTCTACATGGCCTACACCACCCCAGGACACCCATGCATGACCCTCATTTGACCCCATTTGACCCCCACACCCTCAAGAAGGCTTAAAAACATGAAAAGGGGTTTAAAAAACCCTAAAAAGAGCCTAAATAGCTCTCATAGGTGCTAAAGCCTCAAAAAAGGGGCTGAAACCCCTCAAATGATCCTAAAACCCTAAAAGGAGCTAAGAATTGAGCGAAAGGGGCTAAATCCCTAACCAGGGGCATAAAACCCTAAAAATGCTATAAATAGAGGGGTGGGGGGTCACTCTCAAAACATTCCTCCCTTGCATACTATTATGTTTCCCGAGTGGATGCCTTGAGACCATTTTCCTCTCAAGCCACCCACACTCCCTCTCATTCATCCTCCCATTGAGCCATACCTCCCCCCATTCTCAACAGAGAGGTGCTTCTCCAAGCTAGGGCATGGTGACCCATTTCCAACAATAGGTATAAGCTTTGTTTATTGTCATTTTTATTCTATTTTTTCTAACTTAGTTTGCTTCCAGGTTCATTTTATGTTCTAACAAGTTGTATGCATGTTTCTTGAGTCTAACCTTGTGTGCAGGGTTTCCATTTCTTTCTTTTCTATTCTCTTTGGTTCAGTTCTGTTTTGTTTTTCTTGCATTACCATCAAGAACCCTGTCCTTCCATCCTATAGATGAAAGGTAGCCATTCCTACCCTATAGTAAGGGATAAATCCCTGCTACAGAACTGGCGACCATACCAGGTCGATCCCATAGGATCCCTGGGTTTATTTTTCAAAGTTTCAGTTTTTAATTCTATTTTTTGCCCTAGTTTAAATTTCTGACAAAATCTAGTTTAGATCTCTGTTTATTTTCATTTCCAGTTACTGCTGAGCCTCTTTAAGGCCAATCCGATCCCATTTGGCCATAGTACAGGTTATTGTCGGCCGGATCTGGCTCAAGACCAAAAAAAATTTAGTTTCTAGAGTAGGTCGCTCTTATCGGGCCTAGAGAGGGGACCAGGTCACTCCTTCTAGCTTGACAAGTGCGACCAGGTCGCCCATTTATCCCCAAAAGATGTGACTCCCTTCCAGAATTCATCCCACTTCTGTCTGCAGTTTCTGAGCGACCCCCTCACCTGTTTCTAGGAAAATTTGGCAACCCCCTCGCCACATTTGACCAAAAATTTGATTTGTCACTCAGAGTTTGATTTTTTTTTAGTTAAGGACTATCAATGCGGCTTAGCTGCCTCTATCCATCCAAACTATTTTTGTTTCTATTTATGTTTCTGTTCATTTCATTTGCAGAATGTGTAAATCAAAGTGTAAATCAATGGTTAATGGATTAATGAACAAATCTTGATTAAAATTTACTTAAAATCAACATCTTGCCTAGCCCTTCCTCCTCTACCCAGTCATCACCCTTCAGGGTATTTTGGGATAAGACAAAGGGTGAATCTTGTACAGTAATAGGCACTTCACCTATTGTTTTTCGAAGCCACTAAAATGGGTGAGTTGGAAGGTAGAGGGGGTAGAGAAGGAGGGCTTCTCACAGGGCTCAGCGTTCTCCCTATTGACCAACCTTGCATCTGGAGGGTGACCTGTGGATCTATGAATGGGCTTAGTCCCATTGTGTTGAGATCCCAGCACCCTTTCCTAGTTGAAGAGAAATATAGGTGCAAGGTAGTCACCTAGTCAGGATATCATAGTTTAGGTTCACAAATGGTACATGTGTAAAAAAATTTATTACTATTTACTGCTTTCATTCACAATGTTATGAACTCTATGGAATATTCATAAACCATTTAATCAGCCACCAAGTATAACAAAAAAACAAAAAGACATACACACCATACCATATAAATCAACCCAACTCAGTTCATGACGCTGAGTGAGCCAGTAAACTTTACAATTTACACTAAGTTAAACATCTGCAATCTTTGAGGACATAATTCCCTGACTACCTTAACCATGGGAAGTACTTGGGCTCAACCCAGAAACTCATTGTGAGGAGTACCACGGGAACCCCAGAGTAGTTGGCTGTTGAGAGGAATTGCCAAGCAAAACGAGAAACGACCCCCATTGATTGACTAGCAATCCCATGAGGAAAAAGCCAAGCGTTGTCTTCTGGTAGTCTTGGTGGCCGAGTGACCACCTGAAGCCAATAGGAATCCATTGAAACCGGGGTCCAAAAATCATTACCACCATTTTGACATATAAATCTGACATGATTGATCCCTCACTCTCCTCCTCATGCCCAAGAGGCAAACCACCACAGTACGGATCATTAAACCAACATCGTCGAGACCATTCTTGATGACCTTCTACACCATCAGAAGGCCACACAACCTCTAATTTAGATTCATACTCATATCAATTTGAACCAGATCTGCACACTGTACCATTAAGCCCCATGGCTGGTGCAAACCCAGATCCATTTTTCGGCGTAGTAATTGCTAGTGGACCCATGTCTGCACCACAAACCACCACCAACACCCCTGCAGGTGGCCCTAGCATGGTCTTGCAAACCATCATAAGCCAGCTACCACCACCCATATTGACTAGTCAAGTTGTCCCACCTGCAACACATGGGTGCAGTATGCCTTCAACCCACACTGTCCCACTTGGCCAAGTGGGATACATGGGGGCAGTGGTCCTACCACCTACATTGCCCCTCCTATCATACATGGGGGCAGTGGCCCTTCCACCTACACTGACCCTCCTACCACACTTGGGGGCACTGGCCCATCCACAGTGGTGCCACAAGTGCCCCTAGTTATGCAGGTGCATCATGTCCCTACAAACCCTGCCACCATGGCTGCCCCATCTCACATCAACCTTGGGTCAAACCTTCCTTTCATGGCACATATCAAATTGCTTGAATTGGCTCAGTAAACAAATGACCCTATCCACCATCAAACTTATTGGCCTCCTACACCAACCAAACTTCCCTCAGACATACCCAAGTTTGAAGGGAAGGCAGGGGAGTGCCCCCAAAACCACATCATGATGTTTCATCTATGGTGCTCATCAAACAGCATCGTAGATTATTCAATTAGGCGAAGACTATTCCAATGCACCCTCACAGGTGCTGCAACCAAGTGGTACATTGAGCTACCATAAGCCAAGTACCCGGATTTCAACTCCTTGGCTTTCATGTTACTGCAATATTTCCAACTCTCCGTCAGATATGACGAAGGGGTGGAGATATTGTTATCTTACTACCAGAATACTGCGACCCACATAACCGATCACATCCATGAGTGGTGACAACACCATAGTTTTTGTAATATCCAACTTGATGACAAGATCTTCCTGGATTGGTTCCTTAAAACCTTGTTGCCACCAATAACAAAAGTCGTCACATACAAACATCCTCAATCCAAAGAGGATACCATCTTGAAAGCCCAGCAGTTTGATCTAATCTGTGCACAGTCTGGATACCTTTACACCATCATTCCAGACACTCCCCGTGTAGGCACCTCCTACCAGGATGCACCGGGGGAATCCTGTCACATACCCCAATTTTGTAAAATAATGTTAATTGTTTTAATTTGATTTCCTAAGACATTATGTTAAATTTAATGCTAAGTAGGAATTGATGACTTAGTAGAGTCAAAAGAAGTGGAATGTAATTCTGAATATTTTATTATTAATAAATAAAAGTGGAGACAACAGCATGGGAGAGCTATTAATAAGAGTGTACTGGTCAAACTGGTGGAAGGAACTAGGTGGAGGGAAAAAGACAAGTGGCAGCATCCTCAAACACTTCCTATGTTGCAGGTGGCAACTTCCCTACATTTGGGGTCATGATCCCCCAAGAAAGTGGGATCAGAGCAGGTGGCTCAATAAATGACAACTAACCCAAAAAGACCTAGGCAATCTTTTAAAAGTACCCAATGAATAGAGCTAAGGTGGATCAAATATTTTTTCCAGAGAAGAATCATTCAAGAGGAATTCTATTCAAGAAATTCATTGGGGAAAAAGGGAATAGTAAGGAAGGTGTTCTGAGAGAAATCCTGCAGTAACTTGGTCTGTTACAGCTTGTAAGCTGGGAGAACTTACTGATAAGTTCATTATTGGTACTAAGTCTGAAGAGTGGGACTTGATTATTGCTGCACCTAGCTCTAGCCAGGGAGACCAGAGCAAGCTCGGGGGTCCTGAGGAGTCACTGTTTGAGTGCTCTCCAGGAGTTGGTAGGGAGGAACGGCCTCCCATTGCTGTTGTTGTCCAAGTTCAAGAACAGGTTCTGCCATCTATAAGTCTTTTGTTTCCTATTTATATATCTGAGTATGATTGAATGCCATGTTTGTAGCTGACGATGTAAAGAGTTAGATGGTTTAATAATGAAATTGTTTTTAATTTGTTTAGTAACAGAATCTTTGATGAATAACAAAACCCCTTGTGTTTTTCCTCATCTGGAGGGACCAGACCGTACTCCAGCGCAGGGGTGAAATTTATAAATGAAAATGGTATGATGAAAATGCAGAAAAGAATGTTAATAAAAATTATAGAGTATTTCTTTTATTTGATTGTCAGAAGAAATATCTTGTACACCAGTAGTAGTGTTAAAACCTGATTTAGACTGTCAGCTTATTAGAAACAGGGAAGAAATTGTATTATTTACTGACAGTAGTTACTATCGGTAATATCATTGTTTATTTGAAATTCAAAGGAAGAACATAATAGTTAACTAGAGTAGGATTAAATTAGATAAAGATACTTCACAGTCTGGTTCTTTCCAGATTTAACTACTGCAAGTATAATATTCAAAGTGAAGAAAGAATAGCTAGAATCTCTATTTACTTCTATAGGTACTTTAGCTATTAGCAGAATTTACTTTTGGAAAGTAATATATGTTATTCATTCATTTCTGTCCTACTTAGTTAAGCTTAAACAAAAACATACAACTGCTAACCTATACTATTTTAGATGTTAACAGTGTAGAACATAGTTAGTCTTTTACATTCATTTATAAATATTAAATTGTAACATAAACCAGACAATACAGATTACAAAGAGTATGTCTACAAAGTATTTAATATAGTAACTATAAGAACACGATAACAACAGGTTATTTTATTCTATCAGCGTAAATAAACAAAGAAAAAATTACTATTTCCCTATATACTTACGAAAGAAACTAAGCATAAATAACAACAAAAGTAATAGTACTCCAGGTAGGGTAACAATGCTATTATAATAAGTAATAGTTACTATCCTATTATCTACTTTATAAAGATAGTATTATTAGGTAATTACAGTAATACCTTAACCTATTATTGTAAACCAGAATTAGAATATAGATTCTGTACTTAAGATTTACTGGCTAATACATAATAATTTCTTTTTAAAAAAAAGGGAATGAATCCAGCCATTATATTCTGAAGGGTAATAGTTCTAATAAATTACTTTTTCTTTAATAATAAAGTAATTCAATATATAAAAATTGTACAGTAAACCTTAGCATTTAATTATAAAAATACTACAGGTAAAAATCAAGTATTTTATCGCACAGGATAAAACCAATAGTGTAGAATGCTCGACCTATCGAGCTTAACAATTATCATAAGACATAATTAAAAACTCCCCAAAATATTCAGAGGAGCAATATAAATATTAACGATAATTTTTTTAAAAGAGGTCGTAAATCTTTTCTTGAAACTGTTAGTTTAGGGTAAAAACCCTTCTAATCCAAATTACAACAGAGTTAACAACTGTGAATTCCAGTTCCATAATTTTTACTCATGGCCGTATTGAAAAATCCACAGAGGAAGGCTTTCATAGCCTGTTCTTTATATTTATAAACAGAGTATTACAAAACAAGACAAAATGTACACTCACGGCCGAAGCCGGAGGACCCTGCATTAAGCAAGGGTTAACAACCTTTAAAAAAAAACAGTAAAACAAATAACTAGAATAACCAAAACCCACAAGGGTTATTCAGGCCACGACGACCAACCCATAAAATCCCATAAGGGTATGTACAAGGTAGAACAGCCATGGAAAGTCCAGGGCTTACTGTGACCTTCAAGTCGCCGCAACCTCGTACTGTTATGCAGAGAGAAAGAGACAGGTTATACCTGCAAGTTCATCACACATCCTACTGTTAAATATGATATATTAAATGTAAAGAGTTATATAAACAAGGAAATTTGCAATAATAATAATACAAATGATACTCTTACCTCAAGCTTATTAGAAATATAATCATTGATAACTAGTAACGTAGCGACCAGCACAAGTAGGAGGTCTGTCATCAGCTGCAAAGGAAATGGCGTTACAACACTCCATCAACTACTGACAGCAGAGAGTTCAAGTTATTCGGTTGACAAGGAAAAACCCTAAATCCATGCTGATTGTTCAATTCAAAACAACTCACAGTATACCGTGAAACTTAAGCCACAACTCTCTGATATGAGGAACCACCCTCGTATTAGTAAATTGAAGAAGAAGGGGGGGGCTGTTACAGTCAAGGGTTCGGTTTAAGCTAGTAAGGCAACAAAAAACTGAAAGGAGAACAAGTAACTTATGACGAACAGCAACACTATGGCACGGCCCTTCGTTACTGAGCATTCGGACAAGCTAACGAGGGAGGAATAAGCCAAATACAGCAGCAGCACTACTCAGGGGACAGAGCAGCCAAATACTTCGCAAAAGAATGACAAGAGCCCAAAGGCGAGGGAAGACTAATGAGCTAGGGTTAGAGATGACTATTTTTAACCTTATGACGCTTGGCCAAGACTAAGCCACGTCTCCATGCAAAATATTTGCACAAGGTGGGTATCTTCCCATAGTTATTGATGAGCAATCACGAGGAACAATATTATCAATCATTTGGCTGTCTTCAAAGGTTCTACTATGGTCCCATCCAAAGTCAACCTATCATTTGGAGCATAATAACAAAGAGATTCGTTAACATATAAACTATGCCTTAGAGCTTACCTTTGTCATAAAGATTTTAACAACCATTAAAATACATTATGGTATATCATGTTTATGCAATGCAATCGAGTTATAACCCTTTGTTCATCGTGGGCGTAGTTAACACTACGACATGGCACTGCATAACCTATAATCTCTTATTTAATAATCATTTGATCAAAAGGTTATACTCTATCAAGAGTAGTGAGTCTTAACCTAACATTTTATACAAGCTTGGAATATATGAAGTATAGGTTTATAAAAAATTAAGGGTTAAAAACCATAAACTTGTTATGACATGGCCTTTTTATGACCTCTCTATCTAGGTGCACATGTATTCTTCTTCAACAGTTACAACCTTGATAAAAATAAGTTTTGTAACACTGTTATAGAAGAAAATAAAACACATATGATTGAGTAAGAATAATGCTTACACAAATATTCAACCAACATCTATATTTTTTATTATAAAAGTATATTAATGGTTGATATTAAGGAGGTTTGTCGATTCAACTATAGCAATTATCCTATTAATAATGTTAACCCCATTGATCTTGTTGTATTTATCTAAGTTTGATAAATACAAAAGAAAATAATAAACAATTATTTTGATGAATGCATTGCCTGGAATAAATGTTCTTAACCAAGAAATTGTAACATACAAGGGTTAAGCCATTAATCTCTTAACAGAAGATTCACCAACATAATTGTTAGACCTTAAAACTCTTGTGTTATGCATTCTTTTAAAGATATTAGTCCAATAAGAATAGGCCCCTTTTATATATATGAAGGGATAGGATAAAACCGGTTTATAGTAGGTTATCTATCTGATTAAAGATAACCTTTAGTATGCATTGGATCAATTATTGTGTAAATAAGACTTTGTGCATCAGCATGAGTATATCTTTCTCAATGAGTAGTTTGAATTACAGATGTAAACCCCTTAAACATCAAAGGTTGATAGATATCGGACAGTTCAGTAATCATTAAGAAACATAAATTTACTTCTACTAGAAAGAAGGGCAATTAATGAATTTACCTCAATAAGCATTGAGATTTGCCTAGCATTTATTTTCTTACTGAACTTTTGTTTTGCCACAAACTTGTACTTAAATACTTTAGAATTTCGACAAGCAGCACCGCACTTCTTACCTGTAGTCTGTAAGAATAGGAAACACTTTCTACATTAGCTCGAAAGCTAAGTAAGCCCAGTTTTTCATGACAGCCCCACCTTGTGGTCGCAAAAAGAAAACAAGTTAGTAAACTAAAGAGAACTATCCAATAAAATACACATAATGCAACAGGTAAATCAAATAATGATTTCAGTAACACACACAACTAATAAAATAATTAGTTGACCGTTTTTGGTTATTTAGCTGTATTTAAATATTTTAAATATTTTGGAAAATTTGGAGTTTTGACAAATCCCATGTTGCAGATGGCATCATAGGTTCTGTCTCTCACAAACCACAAAGCTGTCCAACACCACCTGCAATACCACCACAACCAAGCAACACCCCTAGTGTTTCTTACCAAAACCAAACTCTGGACTCTACAAGAATGATGTCCTAGTCTGAATCCACAACTTCTTATGCACAACCTGTGCCACTGCAGCAGGCCCAGGAATTATCTTGGCTGACACAGCAATACGTGGGCCAAATTCCCACATTTGTGGCACCGGTGCCTACCCAAGTCTACTATGCACCACCAGTGCAAGCTATTCAAGCCCCCACCCCTTCTCCACCTACTCCATTGGGACAAGTGTTTGCAAAAACAAAATCATCCCAACCATCCAGCCCCCAATAACCAACAAGGGAAAGCCAAGAATAACTGACCCCAGAACCAAGGCAACAATCAACCATAGGGAGGTGGTCAACTACCAAATCCTCCCAACAATGCCACAGCGAACCGGCCAGCCCAAAATCCTCAATGACCAAATGCACCGAGACACAACGCTCCATTGCGGACAAACCAACCATGCACACTATGTGATTTCTACGGGCACTACACATTCGAGTGTCCCTTCATGGGTCGCGCTAAACAAGCCCTTAGAAACAATGTTCAACATGCCACCAATATAGCAGACCAAGCCCAAACCAACCAAGCACCACAAGGATCTCATCCTAAGGTGCTCCAAAACCCATTACTAGTCCAAGGATTGGTGGCAATCGCACCCCCTCCCCAACACAATCCCAACGCTCCAAAGGCACCTCCCATAGCAGAAACAGGTGTCCACCACCTGCTAGCTATGACAACTGAAGAGGTCAATCTACAAACCAGACGAAATCAGTACGGAACCAACATCGAACCCACTGACACATTAGCAGCATCTATGTCTAAAACAGTCAATGCACCTCTTAAGTTACCCCCTTTTTCGTGCCCCCCGATACGCTGGGTTTCCAACAACACCACGGCTAGAGCTGCTATCATCTACAGCATAGTGGATTATTTGGCCCAAACACCTACCACCATGTTCACTCTTGAGGTACTCAAAACTTTCCCAACGCAGTGGAAATCCTTACTAGCCACCCTTGGGGAGGTGGACCCCTCTGACTCCAAGTTGATCACATTCGACATGGAGAATGGAGAACCACGAATGCCATCAACCGTTTCCTTTCAAATCCCAGTGTCTATCTAGAATTTGGTCATGCATAGTGGATGAGGGGGCATCCATGTGTGTCATGTCTACCCTAGTCTAGCAAATAATTTGATCCCCAATTTTGCAACCATCCTCCACAACTCTACAGGATTATGATGGCCATCCCACTAAATCCCAAGGAATCCTCCCCCATGTCCCCATCACATTAGCTGGGGAGATAGTACTGATTGACATAGAAGTTGTCAATGCTCAATTGGACTATAACATTCTCCTCAGAAGAAGTTATATGTATGCCATGAGAACCGTAGCATTAACTTTTTTTTGTCTCATGATGTTCCCCCACGAAGGGAAAATCATGACGGTTGACCAACTGACTTATCATGATCCTCAAGGGCTAACAGCACCTGCCAACGTTATCCCTATGATCAACACCATTGATCCACAAGGGCTGACTACACCTACCAATGTTATCCCCGTAGTCAACACCATGGTTGACAACATAAGAGCCTCCCCATTGTTGAATGTGCGCCCTATGTTGTTTGTCGATACCACCATGATGACTTCTTTCCCCTTAGTGTCACCACCACCGACACCAAATGAGACTATGGACTTGTGCATGCTCTCATCCAGCACTGCTACACCCAAACAACAACTGCAGCTGCAAGCCCAACCGCAACCACAACATCGTTTGCAACCGCAACATCAACAGCAGATGCAACATCATCTGTAGCCACAGAATTATGTGTAGCCCCAACCACAACCTCATCCCCACATACAACCATCAAGGATTTATCTGGGTACCTCTCCATTCCACAAAATTCCCTTCCTCTTTCCCCCATCTGGTGTCATGAGAAAGCTAGTAATGGCCACCTTAAACTTACCTGACTTTACATTGGGAATTCCTATGTGGTATCTTGATCCACCAGCTCAACCACTAATGCCCCAGGTATTCTTAACCCCTGTGCAACCCATTGTGGTCGAGTCTCATCCTCCACCCGGCCCGCAAAAACCAACCACCCCACCCGCACCCGCATCACCCCACCCAAAAAGGGCCAGGGGTAAGAACGCGAAAGCTACCACTGAACCTCAAGAGATCCCTCCTTGCACCATCTGCAAAGAACAGGGCCATCCAACTCAAAACTTCCCTGAGATCCCTATAATCCATGTACATTTGGATGCCATGGATACAACGAAAAACCTCCCCGTGGTTGAACTTCCAAGTGCGCCAATAGTAAGGAACAAGTCATTGAGAACAAACCATGCTTGTGCCCTTTGTGGATTGTATGGACACTATTCTCACCATTTCCAAGACTTGTTTGAGTTCCTAATGGCTTTATCCAACCTTCAACAACATTCCCTTGAATCTAAGATCACCCTGATCGAAGAAGTTCACCCCCCACCTCCTTCTTCGGACACCATGTCCATTTTGATGATGTCTAGTTCTACTGACCCTCTTGTCTCCACCATCAATGACGGTCCATCAGACCTTCTCTTCGTTTCTTCCACAATGATGAGGAGATACTTGAAGCCTTAACTGCCCTAGAATACCCATGGGATGACATGCACCATCACTCGTTCTTCCTCCCCGAAGAACTTGTGTCGTAGTCAGACCAGTTTTTTGTGGAAACCAAAGATTTCATTCATGGGAAATTCAACTGGTTCAAAAACCCCATTCCAGCACCAGACACCTTTGAAGAAGGGAACATGGCCAACATCTCGCCAACCATCAAAATCTACATCTCAACCAATCCCAAGGTTGTTGAAGAAATCATGCTGTGGGAATCCTACTCCCTGGAAGAAGTTGCTGCCTACAAATCTCTCTTCCAAGAATTTTGTGACATCTTTGCCTAGTCTTACACTAAAATTCCTGGGTTGGATCCATCCATCGTGGAACACCACATTGACACATGGCCCGATGTGGCCCCCGTGTGCCAAAAGCAATGGCCCATCCACCCCTCCAAAGCGGCCACAGTCAAAGCCGAGATAGATAAGCTGTGCACAGTCAGCTTCATTTACCCCACTGCGTACACCACTTGGGTTTCTAATCCTATTCCCGTGAATAAAAAACAGGGTACCATCCATGTTTGTACAGACTTCCGTGATCTAAATGGGGTGTGTCCTAAAGACAACTTCCCAACACCCTTCATTGATCAGATTATCGATGAATGCGCTAGACGTGAGGTATTTTCCTTCATGGACGGCTTTTTCGGATATAACCAAATCCAGATCCGGAAAGAAGATCATTACAAGACTGCATTCACAACCCCGTGGGGCACATTCGTTTGTCAAGTCATGCCCTTTGGCCTGAAAAATGCTGGATCCACCTTCCAGCACGTCATGGCACACTGTTCCATGACCTCATTCACATCATGTTGGTTTATCTTCACAACCTCATTGCGCGATCACATAAGCAAGCACAACACATAGACGACTTGCGGCAAGCCTTCCTATGATGTTGCAAGTACGAAATCCACTTGAACTCTTTGAAGTGTGTTTTATGTGTCCCAATGCACCGTCTCCTAGGGTTCATCATGTCACACAAAGGAATGACCGCTGATCCCCTGAAAGTTCAAACCACATTCCCTCTAACGTCACCTCTTTAAGTGACGGTAGTGTAGCTTGTAATATAGTCTTTTCCCTTTTTTGTTTTACACATTTTTAAAAAAATGAGTCTTACGTATTGATTCCCCTCATTGCTCCAGATGGATCCTACCTCGGGTCGGTACATCAAATTTGTTGATGGAGCGAGCAGATGGTCTCTGAACCTCGCCTTGGCTGCATGGGTCATCTACTCCCCGTCGCACGAGTTTATCCATATCGACGGGATATGCGTGGACATTGAGACCAATAACCAGGCAGAGTATGATGGTGTCAATGGCCTCTTGGTCGCCTCTCTCCAGTTATGCGTTCACCATCTTGATGTCTTCTTAGACTCCCAGTTGCTTGTTTCCCAGTTGAACAAATACTACCGGGTGTGTGATCCCTGCCTCTTTAGAAAATTCCTGCGCACTAAACAGATGGTTAGAACATTTGAATCTATTACATTCACACATGTTCCTAGAAACCTCAATAGTGTAGCAGATCAAATGGCTAATGACATTCTAAATTGGCACATTCATAATCGCATATAGGAAACATACAACTACAACATCATGCATAATCATATATAAAACACACACACGTGTAAAAATACATCATCTAGGAATTGCACATCATCATAAAAAGACTCGCATATAAAACCATAAAAAGTGCATCCACGTGCGTCAAAAATATATATAGATAGATAAGTCACATTTCCAAAATATGTCCAGTACAAAATGAAAAGCCACATATGCTTTCTCAGCTAAATATACATAGCGATGCAAAAAATCCTAAGTGCACCAACACACTCGGGGAAACCCCACTAGGCTGCTAATATAACTTAGACTCATCATCTAGATTAGTATCATCATCTTCCTTGGAAGACTCATCCTCTGCAGGAAGATCGCCTCTCACCGCCCGACAAAGGTAATAACAGGCCATGGCCACCCTCCTCATCACAGAGGTCCACTCTAGAGGAAAACTATGAATGACAGCGATCAGATCATTGTTCAAATGCTACCAGCCATCATCAGAGATCCCATCAGCAAGCCGCTCCCGATGTGGCAGAAAATCATCCACCTCCCGCCGTCACCTGCAAGGGTTCCCCGTAGGAACTGCCACATGGGAAATAGCGACCACTCGCCTCTGATACTCAGGCGGCGGGCGTGAACCAATATCTACATACACAAACAAGGACACTATCATTCTATACATATAATCATACAAATATCAACCAGCTCAACTACACTATGTATAAAGATGAACATAAAGACATCATACATACATACCAATTGGTCCACATGCCTAGCCTGTAGGTCGGGCAATCGCGGGGTCCCTATGATAGTTCATACCCACATATGGGTACTCCTCAATGACCACTGCAAGCTGACGCCACTGCTCTAACAGCTCCTCAATGAAGAAGCAGACCACTCTGTCGCCACCCTCTCATACCATCATCTGGCACCACCTGTGCATCTACGACTCCCATGGACCACTATCCCGCACAGCCCAGTGCGGCCGCAAAGTAGGTACTTTCTCAAAAAAAAAAGCACATAGAAAGGAGCCAAAGAAAAATCCTACCCCAGATGCCTCCGCATTTTTCAGCTGATGCCAAACAGCCTAAAGATACATCTGGGCCCACCCATAGTATGTGCCCCCCATAGCATCATCTACCAACTACAGTTTCCTTCCTTATATCTTGTGGCTCCTCGTGGAACCCATGATACGCAGCAGTGATGTCGCCACTGCCCATGTCGACACATCCTCAATGTCACACATCAAGATGTATGAGCCACACACATACGTAGTAGCGTAACAGTGCCTATCACATAGCTCCTCCAATGTCTTCCCCCAAGACAGCATTGATGCCAAGTCACCAACAACTCCCAACATAGGGAGCCTAGTCAAGAAGTACACATTCACTGGCGTGATCTCAATATGCTGGCCCTGGAAGAGGAAGGCCTCCTCCCCAATATCCCAAAAGCTCACCAACATTTGTAGCAACAAACGCAAGCTCTTCATAAGGGGTATCCTCATGAACTTCAATAAACCACAATGGACCAGTGTATCACGCACATTCCCATCCCGCAATACTGCCTCCCGGAGGTCTTTACAGTCTCTCTCCCGCCACTTAATCTCATCCATCCTGCACAATCAAAACACAGATGTCAGCCACTGCTCTCATCAAAAAATGTCACCTAGGGGCCAAGTCGCACCTGTTTGGGAAAAATGAGCAACCAGGTCGATCAAAAATGCCCCACAAGTGCGACCAGGACACTCTTTTTCCCTCGAAAGGTGTGACTTGGCTCCATGAAACCCCAATAGGCTCATGGAAGACCTCCAGGTGACCAAATGCAGAATGTAAACCACCAAAAAGAAGATATTTGGCAAGATCTCTTACCTGCAAATCACGGAACTCGAAACCGTTAGTCAGAACAAGAGAAATCAGCAAAAGAAAATATAGGGCCCACCTCTCCAACTCTGCAGTGAAAAATGACAATGACACTTCACAAAGTGGTCCTCACCCTTATATGGGCCCCATTTGACCTAATTTCTCCCGTTCGACACAACAGGACCATACGAAGTCCATTTCAGACGTCGTTCATGCCGTTGGTTTCATAGTTTCACCCTCTATCTCCTTATGAGACCATTGTCTCATGTTTAACAAACAAATTTCAACACCACTTCCTAGAATTTACCTTGATTTACGAGCCACATCATGGTGATACAAGTGTCTACGGACCTGTACTTTTATCACACTTTCCTACCACCACTCATGCGGGTTCTCGGGCCACCACCCATAAAGCACATCATTTTTATTTTTAGCATATAGCTATCTAATCCATCCATCACACCTTACGCAGATCTCCAGACCATCGTATGAAAGACAGATCATTTCCTTTGCATGCATTTGGCATATAACTGCCTCCGGACTTGCACTCATGAGACCATCGTCTCATATTTAACAAACAAATTTTGGGACCACTTCCCGGAAGTTACCTTGACTTATGAACCACATCATGGTGATACAAGTGTCTGTGGACCTGTACTTCCATCACACTTTCCTACCACCACTCATGCGGGTTCTTGGGTCACCACTCGTAAGGCACATCATTTTGATTTTTAGCATATAGCTACCTAATCCTTCCACCGCACCTTACGCAGATCTCCAGACCATCGTCCGCAAGACGGCTCATTTCCCTTGCATGCATTTTTCATATAACTTCCTTCGGACTTGCACTCACATCACATGTAGTCAAGTCTGTCCACCACAACTCACACACGACTCTCCTGACCTCTGTCCGACATCCACCTCGGTTTGCATGCCTCTTCCGCACCGACTCATGTGCCTATGTCGCGATCTATCCCATGCATATATTGGTATGTCTAAGAGCCACCTACTCCATCCATACTGCACGGATGACCTTTGGACCACTGTCCATTGTCCCAACATGGGGCACCGCCTGTGCCACTGCAATCATTCGACCATACTAGAATTTATTTTATGCTCTTTTCTGACTCCTAAAAGAATGAAAAGATGGTCGAGCGCAGCTACTTCCTTTCCCGCTCATTAAAATTATAGGAAAGGGCATCTACATAGTCTCATTTATCTCCTTTTGCGTACTATGTAGACCTTCAAATGAAAAGGACCACCTTGGCACATTCAAGCCGAGATCGTTCCCCTCTGCATACTTTTATCCTTTCTCAAGCAGAGGGGACGAACTTTACGAAAAAGCTCACCATGGGTTGTAGTTAATCTCATTTCTAGCCTTCTCATCAAGAAAATATTGTCGAGCAAACTTGGTTTTGTTCATGCTCATAAAATTATCTGAATGACCATCCATTCAATACAGGTTTAACCTTTTCCGGACTGACTGGACTACCAACAGTAAAGAATTCTCCCATCCCCGAAAAAAGGATGGGCGAGCTCTCATGTGTATACTTTTATCCTTTTTCGGGCACAGGATACTACCCTTGAAAAAGAGCCCCCACTGCATTCTTCTTCGTGCTTTCAGACTCTCTAAAATTGAAACCACCATCGAGCATTTACTTTCTCAGGCTCGCCAAAAAGTCCACGAGATCGTACCACAATGGTGTCTCTAGACACCACCCCACGGATAACAGTTTGGCATCATTCCCACTTTGGGTCGCCTTTGTTCAGGGTACTCTACAATGTGTCTTCCTTGGATCCCATCAATATCAAAAGTGTCTACCCCCCCCCCAAGTATTTCCCATCTGTAGTGACATTCTCGGTATTATAGCTATGATCCCATTCCCATGAGTTATTTTCATTTGCTACCTGGTCTGCCCTATCGTCATACTCTGAACAAAGGAATTTTGAGTCTACTACACTCCCTATGTCCCTTTTAAACTCTTTCCCTTCCCCCCCCCATTCAGTGGGCCAATCCTCAGATTGTCTCACATCTTTTGGTTATCTCCCTCACGCTTCTGGTGAAGGAAACATCATTTCCTTGACCAGGGGCATGTCTCCCTCTGTCGATGACAACACACATATTCCAGAGCATCGACCCAAAGGTCCCTGTATCTTGGTTTCATTAACCTCATTGATGAGTTCCTTGGACCACTTGAGAGGAGTCCTTAGTGGCTCTCAGGATGGTTGTTTCTCACGTGCTCGACTCCAACTACATCATCATACCATTGCGATTCGTACAGGGTATTGGTCCATGCAATATTTGGTCGAAGACCCCGAATGTCACCTGACCTAGAACATTGATGAGTCTATTTGAGGGACCTAAACAGTTTTATGTCCCTTTTGATTTTTGGGTTGCGTTGGAGACAGTGTTCAGAAGCCCCAGCAGAGCTTCTATATAGATTTATGATTGATGCAGCATACTTGTACCACAGAGACTCTGACTTTCCATCAATGAGTCCATACAGCTATGTACCATTCTAGATCCAGCAAGTTATCAGTCATGAAGATATAGCATTCCATGAGGATTCCATGAGTCCAATGTAGCAGTTCTTGAGATCAGTATTGTATTCAGCCTCTCATGCAGAAAACCACTATGTATCATTAGTTGTACATGATTGGCTCTTATATTATAGAGCATAGATCACATTATTATTTTGACATTATTACGAGCATGGGGATGCCTGCCTCATCCATATGCATGTCACACATTATTTGTATCTCACCCATTGATGGGAACCATATTACTACAAAAACCAAAAGCCACCATGCCCCAGCCTAGGAAGCACCACCTCTCCACAGAAAATCCTATGATGTCTACCGGCCATACGATGAGCTCCTACCCTCACACGTCAGGGGGGAATCTGTTAACCCAAAAAATCCCTCACTCAACTCTACATGGCGTACACCACCCAAGGACACCCATGCATGACCCTCATTTGACCCCATTCGACCCCCACACCCTCAAGAAGGCTTAAAAACATGAAAAAGGGTTTAAAAACCCCTAAAAAGAATCTAAATAGCTCTCATAGGGGCTAAAGCCTCCAAAAAGGGGCTAAAACCCCTCAAAGGAGCCTAAAACCCTAAAAGGAGCTAAAGATTGAGTGAAAGGGGCTAAAGCCATGACCAGGTGTTGTTAAGGAATAAACACCTTATAACCAAAGGTCTGGGGTTACCAACATACTCTTAAAACTTGTAGGCAATCAACTTTAAAGTATAGAAAGGAAACAAGAATATAGGATAGACTCACCCGATTCATGACAGTTGGTCCTAGCTTTGTCTTCTTCCGCTCTGCTTCTCCTCCAAAGCTTTCAGGGGTGTTTCTCCTTCACCTGTAAAGAGAAAATCCTCCAAGTGCAAGCTTATACATGTATATAGGATAGGTTAGATAAACAGTATATAGAGTGCTTAATCATAAATATTCATCAAACCATGATACATGAAAGACATTCAAAACACATTTGGAATAAGGATTCTCTTTATTAACAATAGTGAATGAGTTAAGGTTACAACCCAACGCCTGAAACAAGGACTCCTCTGCAACCAAAGGATTCTAAGTTATGCTGCTCCAAAGACTTCTAAATAGATACCACCAACATAACTTTGCTCTCCAAGTATGATTTATTAATACCCTCCCCAAGGCCTTTATTTATACTTAGTGAAATAAGGAAGTTTCGAGGGTTGAGGAGGTTGAGACAGTTAAGATGGTTATAGTTAAGGGCTTAACAAATCTCAAATAATCACGATTTATTATTTTTAATGTAAAAGGAAGGCGTACACGAGTATTAAAACTGGCAACCCACGTATGACACGCGAGTTTCTCTAAGGGAAACCCGCTTACAGATCTGTACGCAAGCTGCAATGACAAATACTCGCGTACAATACGTGACATGCTGTAGGAAAAGTCGCGTATGTACGCAGGTTGCATATAGGCAAAGGTGCATACAGCAATTGACATATTAAAAGGTAAAAATGGCAAGTTGTATGGTTAATGAATGTATTTCATAACATGCCCATCTATAGTGTTTTAGGTAACCTTCAATCCATAAATTTCCTTTTGTACGCCAGCATAGGAAATCTTGGCACTCAGACGGAGAAGTGCCATTTGGGTTGATAACAGATGCCCCCTAATGTGTGAGGTCAGAGGGAAGCGATGGCCGAAATACATTATAATCTTTATCTTTGGAGAACTCATAAATCCAATGGAGCAGAGGTAGTACCTGAAACAAATACATAATAATGTCATATACAAAGTCATATCTGAGGATGCTATGTTCAATATTCTTGAACACTAGCTTCTTTACAATATTTGAGTACATCATATGATACGGGTACAAGACCACGTATATTATAAAGGTGGATCGAAGCCACAATATACAATAATGATGAGTCTTCAAAGAACTGGAAGCTGTGTACATAAATGGAACATAATCTTGCGCAACTTAGTCCATAGGTGAAGAACTAAGGTCTTCATAAACAATCCCAAAGAACCAGTACAATCCAAGCCATGTGAATAAATGTAGACTGAAGTCGAACATGGAAAGGATTCAATAGTTTGTCGATCAATAGGTGATAAATGACAACTGAAGTAAAGGAATTCACCAATTATAGAAGTGAATCCTGAGGTACTATCATCAAAACTCTAGGTCTTCATCATCAGGAAGTACTGAAGCGGAACCATACTGTGATAAGGAAGGCAATAGATCCTCCAACGGATCACAAGAGTGACTACGAACTGGGAAAAGGAAGGGAGAAACAATAGATAATAGATATAACAATGATGGGATCAGGATAAAGATCAAACATTGGGTTGAGTCCTTGAACAGTGAGCACGACACAAATATGACCTAAGGCATCTTTTAACTTTATAAATAGAACAATTAGACTTATCTTTCATGTAAGAGACATGATCAGATTCCCCAGGTATAACGGACAAGAGGAGGAGGAGTAAACTCGAAGTAATAGCTGAAATTAAAGTGAACACTGAGACATGGGTATCAAAAATAATAGAGAGTGCTATGTTCAAGGATGACATGCTACCACTAACTTAAAACAAGAGAAAACTTCTTCCTTACCTTCCCTGTTAAATTTTAACGAGTCCAGGAAAGTCAACTCGGAGCTCTCTTCATTTTTTAACAAGCTTGAAGAGAAGAGAAAATAATGCTTGATAGTGTCACTGATTCGTGGATTTAATGAGCCCGAACTAGTACATGATCAACTGGTGTTTTCATATTTAGAGAGTCTGAAAACGCCAAAGAAGACTCCAGGGGGGTCCTTTTTTGTCCAATTTAGTCTCCTGAGGATGGAAAATTATAAAACATACTAGAGAAGAACTCTCTTAACTTCCATAGAAGAAAAGGTGAACCTTTTTCGTACTTAGTCAGGGAGGTCTGAAAAAGGTTAAATTACCACCTACCCAACGCTCCTTCCAAAACAGCATGAATAGCTTGAGTTTTAAGAGTGTGAAGGAAAACAAGATCACTCGGAAAGATCCATTTGAGTACGAGAAATGGAGCTTACAACAATAAATTCGTTGCTTTGTTCTTTAGTGTTTAACAAGCATGAAAAAGACACAAAGTACACTCAAAATATTTTTCATGTTTAGGTCTAGAGAATGAAAAAGAGAAAATTAAGCTCATACCGGGAGTTCCTTTTCCATAAATTTAGTCCCTCACGTCCAGAAAAGCGATAAACCTATGCCTGAGAATACTCTTCTCAATTCAAATATAAAACAGAGGGATCCTTTCTCATATTATTTCGCATGAGCCGAGAAAGAGATAACCTACCACCAACGCGGATTCCCATTCACATATTCTTAACGAGCTTGAACGGACAAGTTAACTCGGCAATCAAGTCTATTTTTAAGGAGTCAAACCTGGGCCTAAAGAAACTCCATAAGGGCGGGGAATCCTATAAAGGAATAGCTTGTAAAAAGAGACTCAAAAAGAAACACTATTTGGCGTGAAAAATAGTTAAGAGGATACCCCTATACCTGAAACAACTGCAGCATGAGTATCAAAACACAACATAAGTTTCAAAGGAGGATACTCATGAAAAGAAGGTCCTATCCACAGAAGAACAATGGTAAAGACAAGGAACTAATGGTTTAAAATACCATAGTCCATGGAAAAATGTTAATTGCTAATGTTAACGTGGATTAAGTATAGATGCAAAAATGCATTGGAAATGTCAAAAACCACCCTATAGGAGCAAAAAACACTTTTTAAAAATGAAAAACCTGTTACAAGGCAAAAAGAGATATGGTATTATTTGAATACATTTCAAACTATAGGAAAAAACCCACTTTTAGAAATAAAATATCTTTAAATAGTTCAAAAATTAAAACAAACCTGACCACCATTTTGATTTTTAGCCATAAGAAGCAAGTTTTTACCTCTACCTTCATTCGATCGGTGTGGACAATCTAGTGGACGAAATCTAATTCCGCAAGTTGCAGGTAACCCTACACCCTGAGTTCTTCAATTTGATCCTATAAATTTTCAAATTTGAGTCCCAATTTCATTCTTTTAAGCATCCTAAAGCATGTCATGGCGTGTACGCGGGTTCACAGTGTGGACACTCACGTACACGCGTTCTGTACATGGGTTTCCTTTAGAGACAGTCGCGTACAGTACGTGACATGTCTAACTAGACATTCGTGTGTACTGCGTGAAGGATAAAAAGCTAAATTAAGGCAAAAAAATTGAAATTTTATATGAAATTGATGATTCATAATACTTGTTTTGCTAGGTGTGAAGATGGTGTTGGAATGGAGGGAACAGGGACATGAGAATATGGACCAAGAAGCACTCCAAAGTGTTCCCACCGTACATGCTTTACGAATGAGTGGGTTATTAAAATTATTTCGCACATCACCCATGCAGGCCAGTATCTATTTATTGGAGTTCATGATAAACTACTGGGATCATGATTTAGGGATGTTTGACCTACAAGGTGAGACTTTGGAGCAGCATCATGAGGATTGCAATATCCTCTTCTTTACATCTATCTACATGAAACCAAATGAGGTTGGTGGTGGATTGTACGTAGGGTGCCCTGTATGATTGGTGTTCAGGATTTGTCCCAATTATGAGAAAACAACTCTCTGATTGCAAGAGATGAAGGCGGAAGAACTTTGGGTATTCTAGCATATTGGTTACCTTCTTCGAGAGAGAGTACCAGGGTTGAACCCTGCCATACCCCTACCAGTCCGATCTCCATGTCATCCAAGGCTGAGTAGATGGGGAGACATCTTTCTCCGTCAAGGAGGAGGAGACTCACTGCAGAGTGTGTACGATGATGAATTCTACATCTAGTGGGAGCAGCAACTACCGGCACTAGAGCATTTTTCGTATGCCGGAATGGATTTTCAAGGTGATCCAGACCTTGTCCTCCCTCCAGGAGGAGCATGGGGAGAGCTAGGTAATTTTTTAATTTTCAAAATTTTTAAACTTTTTATGAGTTTTAAAATGATAGATATATACATATGTGTACAAGTCTTAATCCTATAAACATGTCAAAATACAGATATTGGACTGGTCCGCCCTGAGGGGCATCCATGTATGTTTCTTCGTCCTGTTGTAGGCGAAGACCTGGGCCTTATTAGGGTTCTGGAGGGGAGGCTAGCCAGGATTACCCAAAGAGTTCCCACTTTGTGGATAGAGCATATCCCAGCCATCATGTAAGAGTTTGTGGTTGGAGTTCCACCTGTCTGGTTACTGTTAACTTTTCATATGCTTAGCTAAAACATCAGTATTTCATTTCACTTTCATAACAAAATCATATAAACAGGATCACAAGAACAACACAGATTTACCCTGGGAAAACCCTAAAGGGAAAAACCCAGCTAAAGCTTCCTCAATATAGATGCCCCAAAAAGGTAAAAGGTAAAACCAACAATGAAATCAAAAACCTGATCCTCCTCCTTCTCCAGCTACTTCTCTCCTTCACTAGTGTGCTACACAAGTGAGTGTGTGTGCTCAAATGAGGAGAGCTACACCTCTATTTATATTCATTCGTTCACTTCAATTAACTCATCCGACATGTAGGCTCGAGTTAATCATGTAGGCTCGAGTTACACATGTAGGCTCAAGTGACCACACTGGGGTGCTAATGACCCACCTTTGCAATTAGAGGGGACAACCTCATGACTCTTATTAGTTATTCTGATTAGAAGCATCGGGGTACAAGATAATACAAGTGGTTCTCCCGGTAGGACCATCAAGGACCACAAAAGATACATATAGAATATTCCTTGAAGTTACAATATTTCAACACTCCCCCTTAACGAGAAGGGTTTTCTACAAGAACATAAACAACAACAATAGTAGGAGAGAGATAAAGGACATCATCAGCATCATCAGGGTAAGACATCTATAAATCATTGGAAGATTTTCAACATTATGTAGTCTTCATATTCAATCTTCAATATTCATCATCCTTAATACTTTGACTGCTTCTATCAGCAACATCTTCAGCACTTTGACCTTTCGATCAGCAACATCATCTTCAGCACTTTGACCTTTCGATCAGTAACATCATCTTCAGCACTTTTGACCTTTCGATCAGAAACATCATCTTCAGTGCTTTGACCTTTCAATTAGAAACATCATCTTCAGCACTTTGACCTTTCGATCAACAACATCATCTTCAACACTTTGACCTTTCGATCAGCAACATTATCTTCAGCACTTTGACCTTTCGATCAGCAACATCATCTTCAGCACTTTTGACCTTTCGATCATCAACATCATCTTCAGCGCTTTGAACTTTCAATCAGAAATATCATCTTCAGCACTTTGACCTTTCGATCAACAACATCATCTTCAACACTTTGACCTTTCGATCATCAACATCATCTTCAACACTTTGACCTTTCGATCAGCAACATCATCTTCAGCACTTTGACCTTTCGATCAGCAACATCATCTTCAGCACTTTGGCCTTTCGATCAGCAACAACATCATCATCATACTCTGATCTTTTGATCAGAAACATCATCATGAAAATATCATCATCATCAAAACATCATTATCATCAAAACATCAACATCATCATCATCAAAACATCAACATGATCCTTCCTTTTGGAATTACTGGATCAACATGTCTGTGGTACTCAGACGATCCTTCCTGTTGAAATTATGGGATTTAGGTCTTTACGGAGTTACTAACGATCCTTCCTTTCAAAATTACAGGATCAACGCATCTGTGGAGCTCAGACGATCCTTCCTTTCAGAATTATGAGATCAAGTCTTTACGGAGCTACTAATGATCCTTCCTTTCGGAATTACGGGATTTAGGTCTTTACGGAGCTGCTAATGATCCTTCCTTTCGGAATTACGGGATCAACACATTTGTGGAACTCAGACAATCATTCCTATTGGAATTACAAGATCAACACATCTATGGAACTCAGACAATCCTTCCTGTTGGAATTATGGGATCAATTCTTTACGGAGCTACCAACGATCCTTCCTTTCATAACTATGGGATTTAGGTTTTTACGGAGTTACTAATGATCCTTCCTTTTGGAATTATGGGATCAACGCATCTGTGGAACTCAGACAATCCTTCCTATTGGAATTATGATATCAAGTCAATGATCCTTCCTTTTGGAATTACGGGATCAACACAGTTGTGGAACATAGACAATCCTTCCTATTGGAATTACGGGATCAACACATCTATGGAACTCAGACAATCCTTCCTATTGGAATTACGGGATCAATTTAATGATCCTTCCTTTCATAATTATGGGATTTAGGTCTTTACGGAGTTACTAA
The DNA here is from genome assembly GCA_001517045.1 of Pseudotsuga menziesii. Lineage (NCBI taxonomy): Eukaryota > Viridiplantae > Streptophyta > Pinopsida > Pinales > Pinaceae > Pseudotsuga > Pseudotsuga menziesii. The sequence continues at coordinate 46,418 of LPNX010975532.1, read as the reverse complement.
TGATCCTTCCTTTCGGAATTATGGAATCAACACAGATGTGGAACTCAGACAATCCTTCCTATTGTAATTACGGGATCAACACATCTGTGGAACTCAGACAATCCTTCCTATTGGAATTACGGGATCAAGTCAATGATCCTTCCTTTTGGAATTATGGGATTTAGGTCTTTACGGAGTTACTAATGATCCTTCCTTTCGGAATTACGGGATCAACACATATGTGGAACTTAGACAATCCTTCCTCTAGGAATTACAAGATCAACACACATTCTCGAGTACCGAAGTCACTGGATCCGTTCTGAACCGAAGTTCAAGGATGATACAATCCTACCACATTCACGGGGACCGAGATCTTCGGATACATTTTGAACCGAGGTTCAGGGATGATGCAATCCCACCACTTTCACGGGGGCTGAGACCTCCAGATACATTTTGAACCAAATTTCATGGATGATGCAATCCTACCACATTCACGGGGGCCGAGACCTCTAGATACATTTTGAACCAAAGTTCAGGGATGATGCAATCCTACCACATTCACGGGGGTCGAGACCTCCGGATAAATTTTGAACCGAAGTTCAGGGATGATGCAATCCCACAACATTCACGGGGGCCCAAACCTCCAGATACATTTTGAACCGAAGTTCAGGGATGATGCAATCCCACCACATTCACGAAGACGGAAGTCACCGGATCTATTTTGGACAGATGTCCCAGGATGATACAATCCCTCTTCATTCTCGAGGACCGAGGTCACCGAATCACTTTTGGATAGATGTCTCGGGATGATACAATCCCTCTTCATTCTTGAGGACCGAGGTCTCTGGATCACTTTAGGGCAAGTTCCCAAGGATGATACAATCCCACTGCAACATCACTACTCCCCCTTTCGAGGAAGTTCTTTCCAAACAACACCAAGCTTGTCTCGAAATGTTCAAACTTTACTCAAGACAGAGGCTTTGTCAGCACATCATCATGCAAACCATCATCATCTACATCTTCATTATATTAATACTAAACTATCACCATCTATATCTCCAGTATGTGAATACTGAAAGCATCGTCACCTCTATATTCGGTATAGAAATACGGAATTACCAGCATCTACATCTACAGTATGTAAATACTAAAACATCATCTATATCTTCAGTCTGGGAATACTGAAATCATCATCATCTCTATATTCAATATAGAAATATTGAATCACCATCATCTGCATCTACATTATGTAAATATTGAAACATCATCATCTGCATCTTATCTCGTATGTAGAAATACCGTATTTCTATGTGTTACAATGGAACACAGGATTCTCTGTCATCACAAATATGGTTATCACATAGAATCACTATAGTTTCCATATTTAGGTCAAAGAGACCTGATATCAGCTTCCGAAGCCATATGGCTTCACAACTTAGCAGAGCAGTCTGCTATGTATTATGCTTCAGCCGTATTATGAGAAACACTGGACTGTTTCCTGCTAAACCATGAACTCATAGCAGATCCCAAACAAAAGCATCTACTTGATGTGCTTTTCCTGTCTGAGATACTTCCAGCCCAATCTTCATCTATGTATCCATACAATCTATACTCATGGATACCATCATAGTATAGACCAAAGTCTATAGTCTCTTTCAGATATCTCATCACATGTTTTGCGGCTATCAGGTGAACCCATCTTGGTTGAACTAGATATTGACTCAAGGTGTTCATAGCAAAACAAATGTCTAGTCCAATAATCTGTCTATATTGAGTCACATCCACTAACTCTGATGAGTCATCAGCTAACAACTTTAGGTTGGAATCCATGGGTGTGGCCATGACTTTTCATTCCAACATATTGAATCTCTTCAATATCTCTACCGCATAATTTCCCTGGTTGAGAAAGATTCATTCTAAACTTTTCCATACTTCCAGACCTAGGAAATAATGCATTAACCCAAGGTCTTTCATCTCAAATTCTTCTGCTAGTTTCTTCTTGCTTTCCACAATCTATTTCTCATTCCCTGTCAAGAATAAGTCATCCACATATAGTAATAGTATGATAGGTTCATCTTCTACAACCTTGTACTAAAGGTTAGGATTGACTTTACTATTGGCAAAGCCTATGCTCATCAGGAAACTATCTATTCTTCCATACCAAGCTCTGGGAGCTTTCTTCAAGCCATAGAGGGCCTTCTCCAACTTGCATACTTGATTCAATCTATCTTCAACTTCAAATCCTCGTGACTATTCGATGCAAAACTCTTCCTCAATCATACCATTAAGGAAGGCTTGTCTTTACTTCAACATGGAAGAAACTACCATGATAGTTCTGAAGGAAGTGTACCTTGCTTCCTGGAGTAAGTGTCTCTTCATAATTAATTCCCTCTTTCTGATAGAAACCACAATTATTTCCCTACTTCTATCAACAGCATATTTTATCTTACAAATCCACTTGGAAGATACCACATTCTTGCTTTCTGGTTTGAGTATTATATCCAAACATCATTCTAGTATTATTTCATCATAACATCTTCCATGAGTTCATCTTGTCAGGTCATCAACATATCCTAGTCTTATGCATTCAACCTTGAAGGTTGGAAAGTCTTGATCCATCAGGAAGCTATCCATCATATCGAACTTACATATCTTCTGTAGTCACTCCCCCTGAAGTGGAGTATCATATTCCTTCTTCATTCTGTACAGGTGGTTCTATGCTTGATATATACTGGTCAATAGAGTATGTCATGTCATATTCTATTCTTTCTAAGGCAAATCACGAACCTTGCTTTGTACACTTGATCTTGTAGATCCATATGGAAGATACTACGTACTTCCGTTTATGTCTCGAAATCATATCATATACATCATTCCCCATGATCAACTGTTATTCTTTGATCATAACTTCTTTCATAGAATTCTTTTCTTCATCTTGATTTCTCTCTCATACCCATGGTGGTCTTCATCCTTCGAGGTGGATCTACCACTTTCTGAAGCTATTTCTTCCGTCATGGTGTCTCTGACCCTGGGAGCTTCAGATTCATGTTTATTGGAGTGAATCTTGAATTGTCATCACTTGTTCTTCGGAACAAGTCTCATCCTTCTTTTCTTGTAGGAGGTTGTACAAGACCTTTCCTACAATTCAAATGCACCAGTTGCATGGTTAGAACTATTTCATAAAACATATGCATAACAAAAAATTCTTATGCATCATGCAACTATTTAGCCAATACAACATTCATCCATATCTCATGGAAACTTTCTAGATGCCTTCTATCTATATCAGGACAACATTGAGATTGTGCACTAATCCAATATGTCAGCAAAGAGGTTTCATTCTAGATAAGTAGAAATGGAGAGTTGTATAGCACCATGAGCTACTTACCCATTACATGCATATTAGTAGTATACAGTCATTAATGCAAACAATCTATCATGCATAACACATCAAATGTAAAACAATATCATGAAATGACAATTGAATACTTATCTTTTATTTGTTTCGTGGGTAGACTCCTTCTTGATCATTCTGCTTCATCATCTACTTCATTCATGAAATCATCATTTCTTATCCAAATGATAAGATGAATAAGAGGTTCTTCAAGAATTGAGTTCTTCATATTCCTCATCGCTTGAGGGATCTTCTTTGAATGGTGAGAGCTTGATCTTCAATTGCTCTCCTCTTTCTTCTTCTCTTCTTATGAGTCGATCTTCTTCTTATTCCCAAAGTAAACTGAAAGTAATCACTTCCTTCTGGCACACATTCCTCACATGAATGAATCCCATGATCCTGGGAGGCCATTCAAGGTGGCTATCACCACTTCTACATTCTCTGCTTCTTCTTCTACTGCTTCAAGATGTTCTCCATTCTAGATCTTCGCATTCTTCAATTGTTTTCTGAAAACCATATTTTGATTTATGTTCTTATCTTCAAATAACTTGATCAAGGAATCAAACATCTTTGGTGTCTTTAGGGAAGACACTTGTGGTACAATTTGATCCGTGATTGAATCAACAATGATCTTCTTGGCCTTGATCAAGTTCTTCTTGTGTAAGGCTTTGAGCCTCATTTCCTTCTCGAACTGGAACCTTTCTACTCATGAAGGTGTCCAATTCATTTTCTTCAGAGGGATCAAATACTTCCATGCTTGGTAGTTTTCAACTTCACCAATATTATCATCAAGCTGGTGTGATAGATCACTTTGAAATGAGAACTTCAAATGCAAATAGCAAAAGATTAGATCTTACCGATTTGAGGTGTCCATCCTGCTTTCGGAGCTGGCTGATCTAGGGTTTGTCAGAGAAACCCTAATTTTAAAAACTTGGAATATTTCAGATCTGATTGGATATAAATATATATCTCTTCAAATGGGGCTGTCCAATGTACTCCTTTTCTGAAAACAGTAGAGGGAAACTCCCGGAACAGGAAGCCATAGTTTTCCAATTTCTTCTGCAGAAATGTCTGTCACTGTTTCTATGATATCTCCAAAATTACTACTCTCATATATCTAAAATTTCGCACTAAGGTAACCTCCCATCTCCCTGATCCAACACCATAGGTTTCATCAGAATTTGTTTCACCAATTTTGATTTATTATCTGTTTCCCAAGGTGACATGTTACAGGACTATTCAGAACAGCGAAGTTGTACAGCCTACCACGTGTCACTGTTTCATCTTCTGGTTCTGAAATTTGGACCACAAAAATTATAGTCTGTTTTATTTCAGGAACATCTTTAGGAATTCCATTTGGACCTCTGTATCCCAAGCTATATCAATTCTCTCTAGGTGTCTTGTTTAGGGATGAATTCTGGAAGAGGTTGGAACCCTAACTTGGAGGGATCATATCTCCCAGATTATAGCGAATCTGAGGCTGAATTTTGGAAAAAGTGTACATCCTGATTTTATCTTTGGCCTCTGCAATTTTCAGCTCCTGAACCTTTTCCAATCACGGGATATATCGAATGTACCAAAACTTAGTATTTTTAGTATTTAGGGTTTTTCTAGCTCGGGGTCAAACTAGGGTTTGAATTTCCCAGAGTTTCACCCAACCAAAAATATTGATCCAAGTCTCTAAAATTCGATTTTTATGAGGAGATAAATCCTATGCCAGGCTCACTCAAAAATTCTTCTTCTGCAAGAAGCCCTAATTTCTTCCGGGAAGAGAGAGAGGGTTATTTTTCCTTGTGAAGGTTGTCCTATTCAGGGTGGCTCTGATACCATGTTAACTTTTCATAGGCTTAGATAAAACATCAGTATTTCATTTCATTTTCATAACAAAAGCATATAAATAGGATCACTGAAAGAAACAGTATCACAAGAACAACACAGATTTACCCTGGGAAAACCCTAAAGGGAAAAACCCAGCAAAAGCTTCCTCAATATAGATGCCTCAAAAAGGTAAAAGGTAAAACCAACAAGGAGATCAAAAACCTGATCCTCCTCCTTCTCCGGCTACTTCTCTCCTTCACTAGTGCGCTACAAAAGTGAGTGTGTGTGCTCAAATGAGGAGAGCTACACCTCTATTTATATTCATCTGTTCACTTCAATTAACTCATCCGACATGTAGGCTCGAATTAATCATGTAGGATCGAGTTACACATGTAGGCTCAAGTAACCACATTGGGGTGATAATGACCCACCTTTACAATTAGAGGGGACAACCTAATGACTCTTATTAGTTCTTCCGATTAGAAGCATCGGGGCACAAGATAATACAAGTGGTTCTCTCGGTAGGACCATCGAGGACCACAAAAGATACATATAGAATATTCTTCGAAGTTACAATATTTCAATAGTTACACCTTTTGAGGCAGGTGGCCAGAGCAGTTCTCGTGTACATAGATGTTGTGGAGGCTACCAAAGCTGAAGAGGCTGAGGAAGACAGAGTATAGAGAGACCATGGGGACCAAGGTGGTCCAAGTGACCAGGGTGGTCATGTTTAGATCTAGGACATTTTGATGGACTGCAATCCACATTTTGTATATTTTGTGTATATTATACAATTATGACTGGATCTGAGGATCAGACTCGACCTCTCTATGGACAGATATATATATATATATATATATATATATATATTGTTGTCGGTTTACTTACAAGTGTTTTTTATGTGGATGTTGCCATATTTTTATGAAATGTGTGTTAGATGCCAATCTAAAATGTAATTAGCATATGCATCAATCAATGAATTCTGATTTCTTGGAATGTGATTGAATATAATAAATTCAAATTTTTTTTCCAATAACCTAATTTGCATGAACTGATGTAATAGAATAGGGTTTCACACCTAATAAGCTCGATTGAGCTGGGAAACCATCAATTGAGAGTCCAGATGGACTTCGAGCTAGGTGATACCACGTGACAAAGCATCCCATAGATGCTCAATTAAAGCCCTATATTCAGCAACATTATTAGAAGCAGGACCTAAGCAAGCGCCTCCTGTAGCAACTAGTTGTCCTAAGGGAGAGTAAATGACCCACGCTCCTGAAGATAGATTACAAGTGTGGCGACTGGCGCCATCGGCAAAACCTAGATACCTCTTAGAATACATCTGCAACAACCAGTAGATGGTATAAAAAACAAAACCGAAAACTGATGTTCATAAAAATACATACAATTAAATACAAGAAAAAGTGCTAAGCCTAAGCATAGTACTTTTTCAGGTAGAGCCCATTTCTAGGCTCAGGCAGCTTGTTCCCATCAAAATCAATTAACTCATATGCACCCTTCTTTAGGACCTTCGACACGACATAAGGCCCTAACCACATGGCCTTGAATTTTCCTGCCCCCAAGGGTTCTTTGTCTTGGTCCCAAAGAAAAACAAGTTCCCCCTCAAAGAAAATACGAGGTTTGACCAACTTATCATATTGATTTTTGACCCTATTCTTGTGACCTTGATTAGCAGTCAGTGCATCTCTACGCTGTCCATCAAGGTGTTCTATATGTACTAGATGTTCTTCAAGCTCTGTCGTATCGGGTAACACATGAATAGATTTTTTTTTAAAGACAAGATTTCACACTCAATCAGGGTAACTGCTTCCACTCCATGGACGAGTTGGAAGGGGGAGAAACCCGTAGCAGTTTTTACATTAGTTCGGTATGCCCAAAGAGCAGGATATAGCATGATGTGCCAATTAGAATGGGCTGCATCAATTGTACATTTGAGGATAGTCTTCAAAGTCTTGTTTACAGCCTCAACCTGACCATTTGCTTGCGGATAGTATGAAGATGAATGTTCTTGTCTGAATCCAAGCATAGTGGTCAGTTCCATCACCATGCTATTTTGAAAATGACTACCATGGTCAGTGACAATCACTTTGGGTATACCAAATCATGCTATAATTTGATTGAATACGAAGAAAGTTGTTGTTTCCCCGTCGGCTTTAAAAGTAGGCATTTCCTCTGCCCATTTCATAAAATAGTCAACAGCGACAATAATATATTTATGCCCCCCATCCGAGGCTGGGTTGCATGTCATGTAATCAATCCCCCATTTCATGAAGGGGCCTACCGAGACAACGGGAAACAACGGAGCGGGATGTGACTGCATTTTCCTGCTGTAAAGCTGACAAGGATGATAGTGCTTCACTGCTTCCACACAATCTTTGAAGATCATGGGCAAAAAATAACTGGCACGTAATATCTTCTAGGTCATTGCTAAACTAGATAAATGACCCCCACATGCTCCACTATGCGAATCATTCAGGACAATCTCTGCTTCCTCATGGGTAAGGCATCGATGCAAAATGGAATCTACCCCTCTTCAATATAATGTATCTCCTATGATGAGGTAGTTGTTAGCATGAAGGCGTAATTTACGTCATTCCTCCCGTGAGGAAGCTACAGGATACTTCAAAGTCTTGAGATATATAAGAATATCCCTGTACCAAGGATCAGAGGTGGATATCAAGAAGATGTGTTCATCTAAGAATGAGTCATCTTCAATGGCTACATATTCTTTAGTAGGAAATTATGCTATAAGCTTAGCAAAAACTAAGCACTTTTTAGACTTAGCAGACTGAAAATCCAAGTCAAACTCTTGGAGAATGACTATCCATTTGTTGAATTTTCCCCCAACAATCCGTCGGGACAAAACATATTGAAAAGGATTCACATCTTCCACTACTGTTGTGGTCCTCAGTAAAATGTAGTGACGTAACCTCTGAATAGCATAGATAGCTGCTAAGGCTAATTTCTCAACGTGGGAGTGCCTAAGTTCAGGTCCAGCCAAAGCACGGCTAAGATAATAAATGACATGCTCTATGAGTTTATCGTCCTCCTGGACCAGCACTACCCCAATGGTCAACTCGGACGTGGCCAGATACAATATAAAATCCCTAGAATAATCTGGCAAACGCAGTAAGGGTGCCGACAACAAAGATTTTTTCAATGCCTCGAAAGCGAGTTGTGCAGTTTCATCCCATAGAAATGGGGTGTCTTGTTTAAGCAGGCACATGAAACCCTTGGTAATATTGGCATAGTTAACAATAAAACGTCAAAGAAAATTAGACTTCCCTTGCAGGCTTTGAACTTGCCTGATAGAATGAGGAGGAGGCAGATTTACAATGGCCTCTACTTTTAATGGATCCACCTGGATGCCTCTATTAGAGACAATGAACCCGAGCAATCTTCCCGACTCGGCATAGAATACGCACTTGTGGGGATTCAAGCAGATCTTATAGTATTTGCATCTCTCAAATATCAATCGTAAGTGATTTGGATGTTGAATCCTCTTACGAGAATGTGCAGGTAGATCATCAAGGTAAGGTTTGACAATGGCTTTGATATCATGGAAGGAAAATTTCATAGCCCGTTGAAAGGTTGCCCCTACATTTTTCAATCCAAAGGGCATTTTTTTGTACACGAAGGTACCCCAAGGACAAATGAAAGCAATTTTATGTTGGTCTTCTGGTTTTATTTGAATTTGATCGTATCCAAAGAAACCATCCATAAACGAGAACACTTCACTTCCCGCACAAGCATCTATAATATGGTCTATAAATGGTGTGGGATAGTTGTCCTTAGGATAAGATTTATTCAAATCTCTGAAGTTAGTACAGACGTGTATGGTCCCTTGCTTCTTATCAACCGGAATAGGGTTGGATACCCATTCTGTTAGAGATATGGGATAAATAAAACCAGCCTTCAACAGTTTTTCAACTTCAGCCTTCACAGTCACCACTTTGCGCGGGTTAACAGGTCTTAACTTTTGTCGAACAAGTTTGGCATCAGGGTATGTTCGGATTTCATGTTCAACAATCGATGGATCAATGCTTGTCATCTCCTCATATGACCAGGCAAAGACATCGCGGAATTCCTTAAACAAGGCAGTATAGATAGCAATCTCTTCAGGAGAGCAGTTTGCACCTATACATATGTTTTCCATGACACCAGGATTTACAAATATGTTGATAGGTATAGTAGCGGAAATATTTCCCATATTCCCCTCGGCAAACATTCCTTCCCTGGGTAAGGGATTGATGGGTGTATCAACATCTTCTGACAGTCTCATATGAAACTCTTGATTTTCTATTCTGCTTAGTTCTGGAAGGAAATAGGATCGATGGTGAATATCCTCACAGATATTACCATGTCCACTCATGGCTTCCAAAATGGTTTCATCAGAAGGTAAAACCATATCTGAACAGTCTGTAGAGTGCGAAGAGTTTTCCACCCATGTGGGTAAATAGACTTCTTCTAGGTCCCTTGAGACTGTGAGAGGATCTGGAATGGGATCAAAAATGGTTTGAGCGATAGCTTGTTAAGCTACTTCCACTGTCGATAAGGGCACTTCCGGTTCATGTGGGGAAGGGAAAACCCAAGGATCAATCCCATCAACAACCGTGGCTATGGACTTCCCCACACTAGTAGAACCAATATAGTTAATTGGGGCTAGAATATCGAATGTGCCCATCAGTGACGCGTACATTCCAGCCCCCAAGCTCTGTGTAGCAGGTTTGACCCAATCAACCAATGGCACAATGGAATCATTAGACTCTAAACGGTATTTTCGGGTAAAATCAAGTTGGTCAACAGTAACCAACTTTCCTTCATGTGGAAAAACCACTACCCGAAAGACGGCCAACACAATAGCGGATATGGCATAAGTTCAGTTTCTTCCCAGAAGCAAATTATAGTCCAAAGGTGCATCAATCACTTCCACCTCAACAGACACTGCTTTCCCTGCCAGCTTAATTTCAAAAGCTGATAGGATACCATGCAGATGGAATGACCTTCCATCGAAAGCAGTAAGTAGAGTGTTTGACAGGCCCATCTTTGGGGATCTGAGAGCTTTCCAACAGAACAAGGACATAACACATGTAGAAGCACCCTCATCAACAACTGCCCTTCCAATGGTCTTTCCACCACGGATGACATCTATTGATAAGGCTACATGGTAAGGTAGGAAAATTTTAACATCAGAAAAATGAAATTTCACCATGAGACTCGATGAGTCCATGCTGCTTAAAGCTGCTAAGAGGGCATCCCGCTGGGTGAGATAGATCTGTAACACCTCTAAAGCTAACATTGCACACGGGTTTTGGGCTAGATCTTCAACCATGGAGTAGTTTGAAGCAGCCCTAACATTAGGGTTATGCAAGGTCTTCTTGAAGACACCTTTCGGTATCTTTGGCATAGTTTCAGCAGGCTTCTCAATCGTGAGAGGGTTAGAAGTTTCACCTATAGCCTTACCCTTCTCAAAAGTCTCTTTCTCATATTTTTTATTCCTAGTCTGTAACAAAGTCAAAGATCAAACCATGTTGATATAGTTTGGGTCAGGGGCATTTTGAGTGCCCGCTGCTACATTAGAAGCTAAAGCAAAGTTCTGCCCTTGGGGAAAAGGATCCTTTAGGACAGCCGGTTGTTGAGCTTTAAGCAGCTTCTGGGCTTGTTCCATAAGGGGACAAAGGTGAGTAAGGTGATCCTCATGGCACAACTTACATGGGAATTTAACCTTCTTGTTTTCTTTCTTGCCCCCATCAGCACTATTCGCGGGTTTCTTCTTGTTTTGGTTTCCCTCTCCTTTCTTTCCTCTCTTTTTCTTCCCACCGGGCTGTTGATCGCCCTTCTGAGAGGTCTATGCAAAAACATTTACACTCTGGGGGGAGGGGACAGCCTTTGCTGCCTCCACCGTAGACTGCTTGACGGACAACTGATGAAGTTGTTTAGCCAAAGACTCTATGGTGGGAGAGTTTACGGACCCAACCACGCCATCAGCATGGGGTCCAGGCTTAGGCTTCTCCGCATCATGGGTAGGCCTTAGTGCCTCAGGGATAATCTCGTACAAGATCCCAGATTGTGAATAAATCAAATCCAATTGCTGGGCCCTGAGAATGGATTCTTCTTCATTCGTCACTCCTGAGGTGGATACGTCCTTAGATATGTAGGGCAACAGGGATTTAAGGAACCACTCTAGTAAGAACTCAGGAGGGATGGTAGCTTTTATAAGGCTCTTTTGCCTCCTCCACTCTTTGATATGATCCGAGATGTGGGTAGCCTTGTTCTGCCTAAAGGTAGATATCAAGTATGTTCCGAAATCATATCGTACCGGAAGCTGAAAGTGGCTAAGGAATGCACTATCCAAGTCCCAGAAACTATTGAAAGCAGCAGAAGGTAACTCAATGTACCATTTTTCCACGGTACTTTTTAAGGTTCTTTGGAACAGCCTCAACCTAACTGAATCTTCATTCAGTGAATTCGAAGAACACCATAAATGAAATGTGATGGCATGAGCCCTAGGATCTTCACCAACTTTGCCCTCTAATTTAGGGATGTTCGATGGCAATTTGGTGGGAACAGGTGGCCACGAGGGGTCATGTCTCACTGGGTCATTCATCAACTTAGACAAATCTGGCAAGTTTAACGTTGCCAGGAATGAAAGCTTGAGTCGAACCGGGGCACTAAAAGTGCCAATCTGGGGATTAGAGGGATCTGCTCCTGAATGCCCATAAGTAAAGGTTGGGTTGCCCCCTGCCATCGGTTGCAAAGTGGATGGATTACTTTTAAATGAATTCCATCCGTAAGCCACAAGGTTGTGAATGGGAGGTGCAATATAAGAAGTTTGGGTCATCCCAATCGAAACTAGGGTCTGAAATATAGGAGTGGGTATCCCTCCACTAAACAATGAAAAGGGAGAGCTCATGAATGGGGCCAAGACCGGAGTTTGAAAACTTTTCCCATAAGAGGCATTGTTTCCAAACTGCACTCCTACATAAGAAGGTGATGGGCCTACGTACGGAGTGGATGGGGGAATGTGCCCCCCATTCCAAGGAAATCCTTGGACGAAACCCGAGGATCCTATTGGACTACTCTGGGTAGTGTATGTGGAGGAAGGAACAGTAGGTATACTAGGAATCCCAGTAACCATGTCACTAGAAGCACTGCTAGGTTTGAGTGAACCGGCGGTTGGACCACCTGGCTCACTGGAGTCAAAGGTGTAGAAGGTATGCTAGATCTAGGGGCACTTACCGAGGGAGGTAGTACCCCTTCAGCTGGAATGGCTGAGGTGAAAACAAAAGAAATTTCTCCCATAGTAGACATAATCCTACCCATAGGGAAACCTAAAATAGGTGAATCAAAAGGTCTAACCTAGACGATCATAGGATTGTTTAAATCAGTCAAGGGTGTGTTAAAATTCCTTGCAAACTCATCAGTCTGCAAATATTCTATCTCAACTATATCAAAATCAAGACAATTAGCTATAAGTGATGGCTCACCTGGAACTTCACTTACTCCTACCAGTTCAAATGAACCGTTCGTGTCCAATCTCCACCTTTAGGGTGGAGGTGGAGGTTCCAATGTGATGAGAGGAGAAAGGTTTTGCAACCTTCTTGACCTTCTTATAGGTTGGTCCTCCATGATTGAAAATTTAACAAATCAAACCCTAAAGCCAACTAAACATAGACAAAATCACAGAGCAAACACTACTAAATTTCCTAAAGCCTCACACAGTCAAAAAGGGTGAAAGATATGCTTTCCCGAAGAAAGCTGAGGAATGATTACTTGGCGTCCTTGAAGTGGTTCTTAGGGACAAGCGAAGGAATGACCCACCACCCTCCTACACTTACAACAAGGGTTACATTCCAAGCCCGTCCAAGGTGAACCAAAAATATCCTTCCGGTTTACCTAGGTATGAACCCTAAATGTCAAGAGACTAAAGGCTACCTTAGCTATACCAATAGTCTAGGGGGACAGTCACAAGCCTGACTCGTACGCATGGGCAGGGTAGCTGAGCTCGAAACTCTATCTAAGACAAAATCCCCAAATGCGTAAAATTCCTGATTTATGTTTTGACAAGGAATCAGAGGGTTATCTCCTCAGTCCAATGCCTCCACGTGTCCTCGTGCTTAACTCCCTTTTGAGAGGAGCTTCCCAAATACAATTGATAAAGACAAGGATTTACCTATCGAATGGTCCACTACATCTGAATTTTAAAACTTATGGGAAGTTTACACTTCCTATCCCACAAGTCTAGCCTAAGCTAGTAGGTGAATGGCCCCTAAAAAATAAAAATTACTAATAAATTTTAATTATTACGTTCAGTTTAAAGGGCTATTTCTTACTCAGAAGGAAATGGAGTGATGAACTATGGTGTTTTTGACTCGATAGAAAATAAAAAAGCAATGGTGTATTTTTTGTCAAAGCAAATTACCACTACTAAAGAAAACTTATTTTTCTTTTTGTAAATATAAATTGATGAACAAATGCAATGATAAAGAGAAACTAAGACTATATTTTTGTAGTTTTGAGATTATATTTTAAAACTGAAATGAAAACTACTTATGCAAAAACAAATGCAAAAAGCTTGGAAATGTTTTTCTTTTCACTTTTTAAAATGCTCAAACACTACCATGCACCTAAAATGCACTAAAATTGAGTATATTTGGATCACATAAACTATATAAAACAAGTAAGCTGAAGTAAAAATATTAATAAAACCAAGAATCAACCCACAAGGGAAGACCGGGAACCCTAGCTTGGGCGGGTACAATGACAAGAAATCACTGAAAACTCACAAAGGTAAGTGACAAACCAATCACTATCTAAAGATAGCCTGGAAAAAGCATTGCCCAGAACCCTGATCACTAATTCAGACAAAAACACTTCAACCTATAACCCAAACAGGAAAACCTACTTCAAAATGCAAACAGAAGACAATCCAAACAAAAGAAACTCAAGGGCTTTACAAGAAAGCACAAGGTGTGGCCACCAAGGTCATCAGAATAATGGCACAGTGTTTATAAGGAGGGCCAACTAACAAACATGAATCACAAAAGGACAGGGACAAGCAAACCCTAGCCCAAAATTCCCTATTTCAAGTCTTGTACGTGACTGTGTAAAAGGGAAACTCACGTACTGTACGTGAATTTCCTAGAGAGCAACCCGCGTATGCAGGCCTCTGTATGCGACTATGTATGAGAGAAACCCGCATACAGGTACAAAATTTTCTCAAAAAAAGGAAAATCCACAACGTCTTCAAACACTATGGTAAGGATGAACCAAGATAAAATACCACACACAAACTCAAGGCAAAGACTGGTCAAGGGTAACAGAAATAACCTACAGCAGTCTGGGCTCCCCAGCGGAGTCACCAGTGTTGATGTATTTGTAACTTCGGAATGTATTCATCTATGTATCTTATGTATTGTAACTCGATGTTTATTCTGGGATGTATCTATTATGCATTTGAGTCATGTTTTCATGCCCCGATGTTCCGATTGGGAGGATCAATAATGTAAACATGTCATGTCAAGTCATAGTGGGTAACTCTCCAATTGTGTAAGAGTTAAAGTCCCCGCAGTTCCGGGGCACTAGGGTTATTAGAATCTCCAAGTAGAGGTCGGCCCTAGTAGGGTTTTAGTCATGCTGGGATTAGTATAAATAGAGATCTAGGATCTCTATTTAGTACACATCACTCACACACTCAAGTGTAGTGCATAGTTGAGGAAGGAAAGACACTGGGGCTAGACAAGAAGAAGATTACTGCTGTCGGGAGTGCATCCTACTGTTTTGGGGCTTTACATCTTATGTTGATTCTATCTCTGAGGAAGTTGCAGGGTTTTCTCCATTTATGGTTTCCCCGATCAAAAACACTGTGTTCATTGTCTCTTGTGTTTGATTGTTGTACTTGTTATTCTCTTAGTAAAGATCCTAACATAATGCTAGCTTAATGTTGAAAAACTAACATGTTATCAGAGCTAACCTGAGAAGAAGACACTGCGCAGCTACGGGAACTACGACTTCATAGTTTGTGGATCTTCCTCCACATCTTTTCAGCAAAAGTAAGGTGGAACAACTCTCCTCCTTAGGGCACATCTTTCTATCGAAGCAGAATCGAATTCTGAGATTTTTCAGTTTTGGACCTGTCACTACTGTCGGAAATTAGGGCTTTTCATAGAAGAGGAATTTTTCAGTGAGCCCAGGCCTGGATTGATCTCCTCCCCAAAATCAAAGTTAGGGACAAATTTCAAGGAATTTGGGTGGACAGAACTCTGGAAAAGAAAAACCCTAATTTGCTCATGAACCAGCTCTGCAGGATTTCAGCTCAAGTTTCAGATCCGACATCTTGAACCTGGTAAGATCTAAAATCTTTTGTATTTTTATTTGAGGTTCTCATTTAAGATGTCTCATCATACCAAGCTTGATGAAAATATTGAGGGAGCTGAAAACTTCTGTTGATTGCATGGGCAGACCCGGGTTTACTATAATCAACCAACAACACCCCTAGCTCACTGGCCCTTTCAGCGACAGACCGCACAGCGGCCTGAAGTCTCACCCGAAGTGATTCTAATGGGTTGGCCAAGGACTCAAGTGTCTTGGACCAGGTTCCGTGGCAATCCTACTGGTGGCTCGCAGCTCTCCTAACCGCGAGCTCTCTTCCTGCGCGCCGCGTGAACTTCCACTCGCGATGCGCGATCTATTCCCCGCTCGTGGACCTTCTAGCCACGGCGTCTCTACCCTTGCACACGTCGTGCGGATTCTTCTCCCGTCGCACAACTTCTTCCTTTCCACAATATTCCCAATCTCACCGCATCGTCGTGCCCCGTGCGACACGCAACTCCTGCTCAACACTAAGTCCTCAACCTACGGTATCGTGCACTGCAGCTCCTCTGCCGGTGCGGTATCGCCTTCTTGCGATACCCTCCCCCCACGGCTTAGCGCACTTAGAATTGTTCGTGTCAACGTGCAAGACCTGATACCCAGACTATCTTACTGTGATTAGTTAACTATCTAAGGCAAGCAGAAATAAGTCCTTATACTACGTGCCAAGGATTTCAACTTATACCTATCTTCCTATAGTGTTGTAACTGAACAACTCATTCATACATTAACCGTAACCAAATTTCATAACATAACGGATGGATTCAGCAAATAAACACAATATGCAAATCAATCACAGAACATGGGATTTTAACGTGGTTCGCCCCCAGGATGGGAGTTACGTCCACAGAACTGTGCTTCTCTATTATAGCTTAAGGGAAGGCAAACACAGTTCTGCTGCACCTCATATGCAGCTCAAGATCTTCTCTCTTAGATCTTTCTTCTCTTCCTTAGGTTGTCGCTCTTACAACATTCTCTTCCCTCTCAGTCGATCCCTACGGATCATTACATGCATACTCTATAAGCCAGCTACTAGTTTCAGTAAGATTGCTACTGCTAAGTCCAGAACCAGAGCTCGGCGTTTACAACAGTCTACTTATCCTTATTGCCTAGTTCAATCACGACTGTCTAACTATCTAACCAACCCTTTACAATACAAAATTACATCCTTTTATAAGCAGCCCGAAGGTCTTGCTTTTACAACACTGTGGGCCTGTCCCAACAGTAACCCAAACCCTAATTAGTGACATTCGGTCCTCTCTGTCCTTGAGGTAGCCGCTTCCCATCACACCATAGCTCTCTGCAGTATTCCATGCTTCCCGGCACTGACCATGGGTACTATGCGCCGCTTCGCATCTCTGTCCTTCGTCTTCAATGCTTGAGCCTCGTTGCTCCTTCTTCTTTATGAGGGTCGCTGAGCCCTCCTGTCTTCCACCACTGCCTTCAATGCAGTGGGTGAGCTCTCCCTTCTCGGCCGCTCAGGTACCGTTGCCTTTATTTGACTTTCGTATCTCAAAAATTCATGGTTTTCGGCTCTGCTCTACAGCTGGAACTGTGCTACGGCGTCGTAGCTCCGTCTTATCTTCTTTCCACCAAAACTTATCTTTCCGCCAAAACTAGCAGCTTCTTCTGTAGCTGCAGGACCCTACTCCAATAGTCCCCTAACACTTACTTGTGGATCGCCCCCGAGCCACTACCAGTGGGCTTCTCCTGCCGTAGCTTCTCCTTCGCCTCCTGCGAAGTGCGCTGTAGCTTGTCCCAAAGTCCTGCGACTTCGTTCTTCATTACCTCGACACGTTCTCTTGGAATTTCGGTAACTTAGTTTGCTGGGCTCTCTTATCCTTTCTGCCCATAGTCACGTTTTCGCTCTCTTCGCTCGTTCTCCTTTGAGAACGTTCTATTGTTTGAGAAGTGATCCACAGATATCCTTTCCTCTTTATCTGGGTTAGAACTTTTATCACAAGGAAAATCTGTATCTTCCATCCTTCTCAAACATTTCATTCAGTCTGGGGCCTTGTGTATGGAAGAAAAGCAAACCGTGAGCTCCGGTCCGAGAACAAGCCTTTGTCCTCATTCTGGAAGTCTCCCCTCTGCTGGGTTTGCAGTCCTCTTCCACTTCTCTTCTCTTCGAAGTGCTCCAGGTCCAAATGCTGCCTCTGATCCTCAGGTTTCTGTTTCAATACCTCCGCAATCTTTCGTGTTTCTCCTAGCTGATCAGATAGGTCAGCGACTTTCTCCCATTGCTTTCTTTTTCTGATTTTTACTTTCTTTCTGACAGGAGATTTCTTCTCATTCTTCTGCTCTGCTTTCTTATCTTCAGTGATCGGCTCGGCATTCTTCTTCTCCTTAGCAGAGAATTTGGTGACAACTTCTACTTCTGGTGGTTGACTCCTCATCCTTAGCGGATGTCTGCCATGTGATGTCTCTAATTTCACAACCTTGGGTGGCGTCGCCATGGCGAACGCACGGCCAGGCCCGTTATTTCCAAACTTCGCTTCTATAGGTTCAGCCTCAGTCAGAATCCACTTGGCTCAATACTCTGGGCGTGCAGTGGCTTCAAACTCTGGAAGTCACTGTACTCCGTAACTTAATTGGATCTACACAGGGGACACTTAGCACTGCCCTGTATAGCTCTCGAGGTTTGGCAACTGTACCCTTCCTACTTGAGGGATGTCTGTTTTTATGCCGAAGGCCTACTACCGGACGCAACGGTCATCCTGGGTCAACCCCATTGGTCATCATAATTACTTGGACGAGACCCTACCCGTCATTCTGATCCGCCATAATTGTTGAGATCTGATCACGTGTCCCTCAAAGCGTGCATGTCCAGGCAACGGTGTCGTCAGAGATTTACCAAATCTGGAAACATTTATTGTACTATTGCCAAATCTATGGTAGGGGATACCGGTCATTTCTTCATTAACTACCTGTCAGATAGTGACTTGACTAGCCCACTGTCAATTGCAAGCTGAGTACGTGGCACGGGGAAACATCGTACTGCTACGATGCAACTCCGCATCACCGGTGTAGACTCGTTCCCGGTGAGATGCCTCCTTTCAACTACACTGGACATCTGCACCTTCTTAAACTAGCTAAGCTAGGGCTGGGAGGCAGTCTAGCTATCACTATAGAGATTAAGCCTACTGCCATTAATCCATGTGGGCAAAATCTCCCCATTCAGCTGGCTGAGCTGAACGGCACCTCCCTCTGTGACTTGCTGTATCTGATATGGCCCCAGCCAATGTGTCTTGAACTTCCCTGGAAACTTAATGAATTTGCTGTCATAGAGGAGCACTAGGTCTCCAATCTTGAAAGTCTTATTCTTAATATGTCTGTCATGCCAAGCTTTTTCTCGTGCTTTCTGCACTTTCTGATGGAATCCGGTGATGAATCTGTCTTCTTCTAAGGCAAGCAGCTGTGCTAGCCTTTCCTCCACTGTGTCTGTATCAGTCATCTCGGTAATTTGAGCAATTCTTAAACTGGGAAGAATATACTCCATAGGCATAACAACCTCCTGTCCATATACCAAGCTGAAAGGTGTGCATCCCGTAAGTTTCTTGCATGTGGTTTTGTATGCCCATAATACAGCGTTAACTCTGAGATCCCAATCATTCCTTTGGTTATTGCAGATTTTAGTAAGAGCGTTTTCTAGAATATTATTGAAGGCCTCCACCGTACCATTAGCCTGTGGATGGTAGGGAGTGCTCTTATAGTGCTGAATCTAGAATTCTTCTGTCAAAGCCTCAATGGTGTGGTTCAAGAAATGTGTGCCTTGATCGCTCATCAAAATTACTGGGCATCCAAATCTATTGATGATGTTTTCGAACAGGAACTGTGCAGCTGTAGCAGCATCGCAATTTCTTACTGCTTTGGCCTCTACCCATCTAGTGAGGTACTCTGTTCCGGTAATAATATATCTCACTCATGTGCGCTTTCCCGGTGGGTTGATAGGACCCACAAATTCTATAGCCCATTTGTCAAATGCACGTAGCGTGACCTGCGGTCGCAATGGAATTTCATCGCGTCGTGAGGGTTTTCCTACCCTCTGGCAGATATCGCAGCATCTGCAAAAGTTCTTGGTGTCTTTGTGTAACGTAGGCCACCATAGTCCTGCCTCCAGGATTTTCTCCGCAATCGGCTTTCCAGCGAAATGACCTCCTGCGGTTCCTGAGTGTGCCTCTTTAAGAATAGCATCTTTTTCATGCGGCATTACACATCTGCGTAGAACTTCATCCGGGCCTAACTTATATAGGAATCCTGCAATGAGGGTGAAGTCTACTGCCTTAACAACCAACTGCTTCTTTTGCTGCTTAGTGAACTCATCAGGTGCTACTCCTGTAGTGAGGAATTGAATAATGTCGGCATAGTAGTCATCTGCGATCTGCACAGAGAACAACTGCGCATCGGGCAGATTGTCTTCTAGGTTACTGGGCTCTTCCCCTGATTCTATACGCGACAAATGATCTAGTCCAGCATTCAGTCTTCCTGGTTTCACAATGATTTCAAAATCATACTCCTGGAAGAGGAGTAACCATCTGCAGATTCTCCCCCCTAACACTGGTTTATTGACTAGGTACTTCAATGCAGAATGGTCAGTAAACATTTTAAACGAGGCGCCCAATAGATAGTGCCTGAACTTCTACAGCGCATACACCATAGCTAAGCCCTCCCATTCTGTTGTGGTGTAGTTTTTTTCTGCTGTTGATAACTTTCTGTTGGAATATGCGATGGGATGGTCAAGATCCCCTTCTCCTGGCTGTGTCAAGACAACTCCTAGTGCGATGCCAGATGCATCCACGTGTACATGAAATGGCTTAGTCTAGTCTGGAAACACTAGGATGGGTGTTGTAACCATCTTTTCTTTAAGCATGTCTAGGCTCTGCTGACATTCCTAATTCCATAGGAATTTTACATCTTTCTTCAGCAATTTCTCCATTGGTGCTGTAATCTTTGCGTAGCCCTTGATGAACTTTCTGTAGTACCCAGTATGACCAAGTACTGTCCTCAGTTGCTTGACTGATTTGGGTGCCGGAAGATTTACAATGATGGCGATCTTCGCGGGATCTACCATCAAGCCTTGTCTGCAAACAATGTGACCCAACAAAATACCAAACGGTGCACAAAATATACATTTCTTCAAGTTTAGAGAAATATGGTACTGCCTACATTTCTCTAACATCAATCTTAAGTCTCCTATATGCTTGTCAATGAGTCCAAATACAGTCCAATCATCAAAATATACTTCTAAGAATTTATGAATGTATTCTTTAAATACAGCAACTACTACTCTAGAAAATATAGCTGGTGCATTCTTAAGACCAAAGGGCATTACCGTATACTGGAACGAGCCCCATTCTGTTGCAAAGGTGGTCTTAGATCGATCTTCTGGATGTATTCTGATCTGATGGTAGCCTGAAAATCCATCAGTGAAGGAGTATACCTCCTGTCCTCCCACGTTGTCTAATACCTCATCAGTGAACGGTGTCGGAAAGGGATCATGAAGCGATGCATCGTTGAGTTTTCGCAGATCGACACAGATCCTGATGTCTCCTTTTGTTTTCTTTTCTTGGATGACCATGGGGCTAACCCATTCGCTTTCTTCTACCAGCTCAATGATGCCTGCTGCTAGCATCTTATCGATTTCGTCTTTTACTTTTTCTTTGTAACACGGATTTAATCTATATGGGCGCTGCTTGACTGGTCTAGCGCCCTCCTTCAATGGTATCCTCATAAATCCCAGGTCTCCGACTATTCCCTTCATCTCTATGAACTTGGTGGGAAATAGGTCCTGATAGTCGTGTAACAAATCTGCAATCTATCCGACTGTTTCATCGTTCCAATAGTCTCCAATAGAGGCAAACTTAGGTTCTGCATCTGTACCAATATTGACCTTTTTAATCTTGATGGGCTCAGTGATTGCTGGAGTCTCTAACTGTGGGCCTCCAACATCACGAGTTCCTTCTGACTCCAGAATGTTGGTGTTGCAAGGGTCCTCCTCCTCATCCTTATCTTCCTTGTCTGGTGTTGCTACGAAGTTATAGCACTCAAGCGCATCTTACAACTGAATGGTACACTCAGGTTGATTCTGCACTGAGATAGTACAATCCTCGAATATCTTGATCTTGATTATGTCTAGGGCCTGAGCAACACTTGGATGTTCTAATTCAAACGCAAAGATGAGCAGGAAACTGTCTGTCATAAGTGACCATGTAGTCGTCCCTTTGCGCAACTCGGTCTCTGTGTACCAGTTCCTTGGAACTGTGTCCAATGTGTGAATGAATATGTGTACCCATTCATCCTCTGGAATGTCCGACCAGCTCTGTTCACATATCTGAATGTGTGCTCTAGGATCAGTTTCTCCTGTGTAATTTTGCTGAACATACTCTTTGTTGACCGAAAATCTGATGGCCATCAATCTTTTAATATCATCCCATGATGCGATATTTTCTTTATGCGCGTACCACCATCTTGCAGGTGTGGCTCGTACTCCGAGGTCCATAGCTGCGATTCTCTGTTCGTAAGGTATTTGTTGCTCAAACTGCTCAAGGAAGTCGTGGATATTTGTCAGTCCATTATACGATGGAATATCAGTGGTCTCCGCACCAATCCATCGCAGTGACTTACTCATAAGCGCACATCTGTGAGCTGAGACTTCGTAAAGTCTGTTCTGCCAGTTCTCTAGACCAACATCAAAATCCGATGCGCATGAGCTGTCGCATCGCCAATTAATATTCCCTTCTGCAGTTGGGTTGATGTAGTCGTTCTGGTTCGCAGTCATCTGGTAAAGGCTATCCATGTTATGTGCTTCCTCCTCTGCTCGTAAGGGTTCAATATACCTAGGACCTTGGTAAGGATCGAGCGGTGCAATGACCCGGATCTGCGCATCCTCAAAGGTGATTTTTCTTCTCTTTAGGTCAATGACAGCCTTGCTACCAATCGCCCAATCAATACTTAATAGTGCTGGATATGGTCGACTGTCGCCAATGATTTCTATAACCTTGAAGTCCGCAAAAGTACGAACTCCGTCAATGTCAACTGGCACCTGCGGTAGTCGACCCAATGGTGATACTCGCTGCTGATTAGCTAATCTCAGGTGGATAGGCGATAGGGCTAACTGAGGACTACCCATTTGTTCCCATGTCTGCTTAGTTAGAACATTCACCTCTGATCCCAGATCTAAGACGACTTCGTCCATTTCGAACTCTCCAATCTGTGCTGTGAGTTTCATCTCCCTTCCGGTCCTTGTATGTCCTGTAATATTATGAACAGCGCGGTGTGCACTGTACGATAGAGAAGGTTGCTGACACTGATCTATGATGTGTTGTAGCTCGCTGATAGCTTTTTCATTTCTCAAGAGCTTCAAACAACTGCACAGGAAGGATTGTACATTTCCTGTCGATTCATCCTCGTCGCATTTTCCCGATGTGGTAGCATGCGGTATCTGTTCTGGGTTATCGACACAAGGTACTTGCTGCAGTACGCCCCTAGACGGCGGTACCTGCGATCCTGATTGTGTAGGTTCATCGAAGGAAGCCTTGGCTTCATGAAATGTCTCTTTATTCTTCTGTAGGTCAAGTGATGTTGCTTTACCAGGAGCTCTGCGTACCCACTCCTGACTTGTGTTCTTTACGGTCTCCTGCGATGTCCCACTGATGGAAGCACCGCTCCGAGTTACAATATTGACTTTCGGTTCTGGCTCTGCCTGCTCAGCAACAATAAGCTGGATGTTCTGATGTACCGCTGGCTTAGCATATTTGATCTTAGCTATTAGGATAGGACACTCCTCTATGGTATGATCATAAGATTTGCAGTAATTACAAGTAGTAGTGGGGATTTGATAGTCCCTAGCATAGTGTCCTACAACTCCGCAATTATAACAAGTGATTGGCCCACGACCTTGGCCAAAACCTCCTCCTCGGCCAAACCCTTCTCCATGTGCAAAGCCTCCTCCATGGCCTCGTCCTCTGAATCCTCCTGCACGGCCTCCGTAAGCCTAAGCCGGCTGTGGTCCTGATGCTGGACCCGGTGTTTCTGATTGGACTCTGTACACATCATGTTTTCTATCTAACATGAGATCATAGGCTCGGCAGTCCTGTTCATCATGCCCGACGGACTTGCAGAAAACACAATATAGGTTCTTAGGTGTCTGTACATACTTCTGAAGCAAAGGGCATTGCTGAGGCAGATGTCCTTGTGTTTTACATATTTCACACCATGGCTCTTGTGTTCTTGGTAAGGGGTTAGGAGCCCCTGATGCTAAATATTCTGCGAAGACTGGACAGTTGTATTTGGTATGACCCTGTGCTCTACACTTTATGCACCATATGTCTTGCATAACCTCTTTCCCTTTCTTAAGTTCGTGTATCTGTAACGTGAGGTTATCCAACTGGTTCTGTAGGGTTGTCATGCCTGTGGTAGTCTCTGCTAGAGGTGAAGCCTCTAGTTTCATTGCCATCTCCAGTGCTTCATCTTGAGTAGTGAGTTTCTGCTGCATTAGTGGCACTCTGATGTGAGGGAGCACCACTGCAATAAACCATTCCTTATGCTGCTCTGGCGCAAAGTCAAAGCTTACTTGGTCTATCAGGGCTTTGAATTTCTTATCAAAGTCCCATACTGATTCTGATGGAAGCTGCTTAATATCCTTGAGCTCTGTTATACACTGAGATTCAGACTTAGGTTTCTTAAACTCTTTGATCATGGCGTTCTTGACCTGGGCAAGTGTCTTGGGTAATGTAGTATACTTTATGTACCAAGTCAAGGCTCTGTCTCTGAGTGTGGTGACCAACTATACAAGTTTAAGGTTATCATCATTGATTGTTTTAATGGTCCACATGGCTTCACATAGGAACCAATGTTGTTCCAGGTCTTCTGCTCCTGTACCTTTAAAAATAGGTAGCTTCATGTCATCTCCCATTCTATTCCTTTGTGGTGGGTTCTGATTGACTGGGTTACTACCACTCAGCGGTGTAGGTGAAGGTGATGTAGCGGGAGTAGGTATTGTCTGTGAACTACTAGATAGAGTACCTACGGGGTTATTCTGAGTCCTTGTCTGTTTCTGTGGGGTATAGGGGTGGTAAGGGATACCCCCCTCTGGTTCTTCTGTGGTACTAGGACTCTGTTGTCTAATACTGTCTGAACTGTCTTCAAATACAGGAGAGCTAAAATCTAATTTATACTTCTTTCCACTATGTGTTCGTCCAATGTCATCAAAATCACTTTCAAACTCTTGTGACATTACTATCTTTACTTATTCATCTGAAACTAGATCCATTGTTCCTTTTTCATATAGAAGCATCTTAAGGGACAAGTTTAGAGATCTTGGGTACTTACCATGATATCCTCTGAAGAAGTATCATTCAGATACGCTGAAGCTCTTTCTCTGGTCAACTGCAAATTCTGTAACAAATCCTTCTAGCACACTTGTCAGCCAGAAGTCCACTGCTCTCGTAATCAGATTCTCGAGGTTCTGTACAGTCTGAATCAGCTCCGGTGTCCAAACAATGTTTCTTTTCTTCTTGAATGTGTTCCTATCTGTCAACTTGGATAACCAGTCGAAAAGCTCGTTTCCATAGGTTGCAAAAAATATAGCATGTATATCTGAAGCGATATGCTTTTCTAACCAGGCCTCTGTGCTTATTCTAGGACTCTGATTTTCTTTCTTGGCAAACTCCGTTAAGTCTGATCCAGCCACTGGTGAAACTCTTCTCTGGTAGGATGCCAACAGAACATTAACTCCCAGTCATTCAAACCGGCAACGGAACCATTTGTTGATTGCATGGGTAGACCCAGGTTTACTATAATCAACCAACAACACCCCTAGCTCACTGGCCCTTTCAGCGACAGACCGCACAGCAGCTTGAAGTCTCACCCAAAGTGATTCTAATGGGTTGGCCAAGGACTCAAGTGTCTTGGACCAGGTTCCGTGGCAATCCTACTGGTGGCTCGCAGCTCTCCTAGCCGCGAGATCTCTTCCTGCACGCTGCGCGAACTTCCACTCGTGATGCGCGATCTATTCCTCGCTCGTGGCCCTTCTAGCCACGGCGTCTCTACCCTTGCGCACGTCGTGCGGATTCTTCTCCCGTCGCACAACTTCCTCCTTTCCACAATCTTCCCAATCTCACCGCATCGCCGTGCCCCATGCGACACACAACTCCTGCTCAACACTAAGTCCTCAACCTACGGTATCGCACACCGCAGCTCCTCTGCCGGTGCGGTATCGCCTTCTTGCGATACCCTCCCCCCGCGGCTTAGCGCACTTAGCGTTGTTTGTGTCGACGCGCAAGACCTGATACCCAGACTATCTTACTGTGATTAGTTAACTATCTAAGGCAAGCAGAAATAAGTCCTTATACTACGTGCCAAGGATTTCAACTTATATCTATCTTCTTGTAGTGTTGTAATTGAACAACTCATTCATACATTAACCGTAACCAAAATGCATAACATAACGGATGGATGCAGCAAATAAACACAATATGCAAATCAATCACAGAACACGGGATTTTAACGTGGTTCGCCCCCAGGATGGGAGTTACGTCCACAGAACTGTGCTTCTCTATTATAGCTTAAGGGAAGGCGAACACAGTTCTGTTGCACCTCATATGCAGCTCAAGATCTTCTCTCTTATATCTTTCTTCTCTTCCTTAGGTTGTTGCTCTTACAACATTCTCTTCCCTCTCAGTCGATCCCTGTGGATCGTTACATGCATACTCTATAAGCCAGCTACTGGTTTCAGTAAGATTGCTACTGCTAATTCCAGAACCAGAGCTCGGCTTTTACAACATTCTACTTATCCTTATTGCCTAGTTCAATCACGACTATCTAACTATCTAACCAACCCTTTACAATACAAAATTACATCCTTTTATAAGCATCCCGAAGGTCTTGCTTTTACAACACTGTGGGCCTGTCCCAATAGTAACCCAAACCCTAATTAGTGACAGTCGGTCCTCTCTGTCCTTGAGGTAGCCGCTTCCCGTCACACCACAGCTCTCTGCAGTCTTCCATGCTTCCCGGCCCTGACCATGGGGACTATGCACCGCTTCGCCTTTCTGTCCTTCGTCTTCAATGCTTGAGCCTCGTTGCTCCTTCTTCTTTATGAGGGTCGCTGAGCCCTCCTGTCTTCCGCCGCTGCCTTCAATGCAGTGGGTGAGCTCTCCCTTCTCGGCCGCTCAGGTACCATTGCCTTTCTTTGACTTTCGTATCTCAAAAAGTCATGGTTTCCGGCTCTGCTCTGCAGCTGGAATCGTGCTACGGGGTTGTAGCTTCGTCTTATCTTCTTTCCTCCAAAACTTATCTTTCCACCAAAACTAGCAGCTTCTTCTGTAGCTGCGGGACCCTACTCCAACAACTTCCGATCCTGGAAGTATAGAATCTCCTTGGTCCTGGAAGAAAATGAATTAGACTCCTACATTCATGAGGAGGTTCCAGTTCCAGAGGGAGATGAGGAAAAGGCCTTATATAAGAAGAATATGGTTATGGCAAAGAGGATCATTGCCGATTCTATTAAGGATCACCTTATCCCACAGGTGTCCTCTCTCAAGACACCTAAAGCTATGTTTGATGCCCTAACCAAATTGTTTGAAGGGAAGAACATCAATTGAAAGATGACCCTGAGAAACCAACTAAAGAATGTGAAGATTCAGAATGCAGAAACAATCCAGTCTTACTTCACAAGAGTTTCTCAGATCAAAAAGAAACTAGAAGCAGTTGATGAAGAAGTGGAAAATGCAGAAATTGTAATGACTACATTAAATGGCCTTCCTAGGTCATGGGATTCTTTCATCCAAGGAATCTGTGCTAGGAAGAAGTTAGTCAAGTTCAGCAGACTATGGGAAGATTGCTCTCAAGAAGAATCTCGGATAGCAGCTCGAGAAGAGAAGATGGGAAGTGAAGACCAAGCTCTTACGGTACACTCCAAGTCAAGCAAGAGAATATCTCATGGTTCTAGAGGTAAGCACTTTCACAAAAATACTAGAACAGATGTATCGAGGATCATATGCTATACTTGTGAAGAAGCAGGACACTATGCAAGGAATTGTCCTAACAAACAAAAGATAGTAAAGAAGAGAAACAAAAGAAGACATCATGCTCATGCTGCAGAGGATGATGAACCATCCAGGAAGAGATCCAGATATGAAAGTGAAGATTCTTCAACCGAGGATGAATATGTTATGATATCAGCTCTCATAGGTAACATTACTCATGGTAGTGATGATTGGCTTATAGACAGTGGGACTTCCAAACATATGACTGGATTCAAGGAATCCTTTGTTATACTGTCAGAACATGAATCACCTCACAAGGTAAAGCTAGGAGATAACTAGCAATATCCAATATAAGGTAGTGGGGAATCTTTATATAAGTTAGAGTCTGGAAAATTTCTAACAATGAAAGAAGTATTGTTTGTACCAGGACTCAAAAAGAACCTTCTCTCCATATCAGCATTAGATGCAAAAGGAATGCGGGTTGCATTCATAGATGATCAAGTCATCATGTGGCCAAAAGGAAAGACTATCCATGATGTGGTAGTAATTGGAGAACAAGAAGGAGGATTATACAAATTAAAGGTCCATCTAGAACAAGCCTTGGTCCATGACACAGTAGAGCTAAGAGAACTTTGGCATAGAAGGCTTGCACATGTGCATTACAGAGCACTACCTATTGCAAGCAAAGTTGTCGAAGGTCTTCTAGAAATTCAAGCAAAACATGATGGGGTCTGCAAAGGATGTGTGAAAGGAAAGAATATAGAGAAGACATTTCCAAGCAGTGAAAGCAAAGCAAAAGGAATCTTGGAAATCATCCACTCCTATGTATGCGGTCCTATGTCATCAAACTCTCTAAGCGGGTATGCATATTATGTTTCTTTTATTGATGACTTTTCTAGGAAGACATGGGTTTACTTCATAAAGAACAAAGACAAAGTATTCAGTAAGTTCAAAGAATTCAAAGCCTTGATCTAAAACCATACTAAAAAGAAGATCAAGACCATTCGATCAGATAATGGCGGAGAATTCACTTCAAATGAATTCAAAGAGCTATGCAAAGAATCAGGGATTAAGAGGGAGTTTTCCACTCCTTATAATCCACAACAGAATGGGGTTGTAGAACAGAAGAACAGAACTATCATGGAAGCTGCAAAAGCAATGCTTCATGATCAAGACCTTTCTATGAATCTTTGGGCGGAAGCCGCTAGAATAGCGGTGTATGTACAGAACCGTACTCCACATAGAGTACTTGAGAACAAGACTCCTGAAGAAGTCTTCTCTGGCAAGAAACCAGAAGCCATCCATCTCAGAATATTCGGCTGTCCTATGTACATCCACATTCCAAAAGAGAAGAGGACTAAATTATATCCTTCAGGAAAGAAGGGCATATTTGTGGGATACTCTGAAAGCTCGAAGGCTTACAGAATATATTTCCCAAGATATAAGAAGATTGACATCAGCAAGGATGTGACATTTGATGAAGACATAGCTTCCAACAAATCCAGAAAGAGACCTGCTGAAGAACCTGAAGAAGCAGAAGCACCCAGAATTCATGATACAACCATGAATGAAGAAACTTGAGAAGAAGATTGAGAATTTGAAGAACCACAAATACCTGTAGATCCACCTCTGGAGAAGAATCCTCATAAGAGGAAACCTGCTTGGGTACGAGAACTTATCCAAGGTGCGAAAATATATGGGGCTCCAGAAGAGAATCACAGAGAAAGAAAGAGGACCAGATCCAATTCCAGGTATGTAGCTTTACTGTGTGATTTCATTGATATAGAACCTTCCAGTTATGAAGAAGTGGTAGAACAGAAAGAATGGAATGATGATATGATCAAAGAGTACCAATCGATCATGAAGAATGATGTTTGGGATGTTGTCCCAAGACCAGATGGGAAGTCAGTTGTAACTTCCAAATGGATCTACAAGATCAAGCATGCTACAGATGGTAGCATTGAAAAGTATAAGGCAAGATTTGTAGCTCGAGGTTTCTCTCAGAAAGAGGGAATAGACTATGAAGAGACCTTTGCACCTGTAGCTAGATCCACTTCCATCAGATCAGTACTTGCTCTGGCTGCAGTGATGAAATGGAAGATACACCAAATGGATGTCAAGACTGCCTTCTTGAATGGTGTAGTAGAAGAGGAAGTGTATGTAGAACAGCCACTCGGTTTTGAGACACATGACAGGGAGTCTCATGTATGCAGATTGAGGAAAGTCCTATACGGTTTGAAACATGCACCCAGGACATGGTACGGTAGAATTGATAGCTTTCTATCCATTTTGGGCTTTACCAAGAGTAAAGCATATTCCAACCTTTACTATAAGGTTGAAGATGGCAACCCATTGATGCTTCTACTATATGTAGATGATCTATTTGTGACAGGTATGGATGGGTTGATTACTAATACAAAGAGAAATCTTGCAGCCTAGTTTGAGATGAAGGACTTGGGTATGATGCATTACTTTCTAGGTATGGAGGTGTGGCAGAGTGCGGATGGAATATTCCTTGGACAAGGGAAGTATGCAGTAGAGATCCTGAAGAGGTTTGGGATGATGGACTGCAAGATTATGGCCACACCTATGGCATCGAACTTGAAGCTATTGAATGATGCTTCTTCAGAGAGGGTTAATGCTACAATGTATCATCAAAAGATTGGGTCATTGATGTACCTGACGAACATGAGACCAGACATTTGCTTTGCTGTGAACACCTTGAGCTAGTTCTTGACAGATCCGAGAAATGTTCACTTGATTTCTGCAAAGCATATTCTGAGGTACTTGAGGGGTACAATTGATTATGGGCTCAAGTATGATGCGAATTAAAAGATTAACCTGGAGGGTTATGTTGATTCAGATTGGGCAGGTAGTGCCATCAATAGGAAGAGCACTTCAAGGTGTTGCTTCAGTATGGGATCAGGTGTGATCTCTTGGTTTAGTAGGAAGCAATCATGTGTGGCATTGAGTACAGTTGAAGCAGAGTATGTCATAGCTTGTTCAGCTAGTTGTGAGGCAGTATGACTGCGGAAGCTACTATCTGATATATTTGATCTCAAATTGGATGCTACTTGTATACATTGTGACAACCAGAGTTGTGTGAAGTTGTCAGAGAATCCAGTGTTCCATGACAAGTCAAAGCACATCGAGATCAAGTATCACTATATCAGGGATATGGTGCAGAGGGGAGCAGTGAAGCTCAAATATGTTGCGACGGAGGAACAGATAGTTGATGTGTTGACAAAGCCATTAGCCAGAGTGAAGTTCGAGTACTTCAGGGAGAAGCTTGGTGTTCTATAGATAGAGGTTTCCTCCAAGGGAAAGTGATGAGTCCCAAAGCCATTCTGACGAGCAGGTCAGATGTAAGGGCTGAGCCATTATGTTCATGGCTAAAGGATGAGGTTCCTTCCATGTCAGATGTGAGTGCTGGCCATTCTGTCGAGTAGGACAGATATAAGGGCTACTGCCTTTCTAACGAGCAGGTCAGATGTGAGTGCTGGCCATTTTGTCGAGTAGAATAGATATAAGGGCTACCACCTTTCTGACGAGTAGGTCAGATGTGAGTGCTGGCCATTCTGTCGAGTAGGACAGATATAAGGGCTACCGCCTTTCTGACGAGTAGGTCAGATGTGAGTGCTGGCCATTCTGTCGAGTAGGATAGATATAAGGGCTATCGCCTTTCTGACAAGTAGGTCAGATGTGAGTGCTGGCCATTCTGTCAAGTAGGACACATATAAGGGCTACCGCCTTTCTGACGAGTAGGTCAGATGTGAGTGCTGGCCATTCTGTCGAGTAGGACAAATATAAGGGCTACCGCCTTTCTGATGAGTAGGTCAGATGTGAGTGCTGGCCATTCTGATGAGTAGGTCAGATGTAAGGGCTACCAAAGGCCTACAAGGAGGTAGGCATACACCCAGCATGAAAGAAGGTTGGCTCTGTATAACTTCCTATGACGAGATAGCACACACATGATGATGACCAGGTGAGATCCAGATCGAGCTATGATCCAGATCTAGTTATGATGACTTCGAGAGATCCAAATCGAGTGATGATCCAGATCCAGTAGTGATGATCCAGATCGAGAGGTGATCCAAATCCAGATCCAGATCGAGTGATGATCTAGATCCAGTCCAGTGATGTTGATCCAGATCGAGAGATGATCCAAATCCAGTGATGATGTTCCATGATGATCCATATCGAGAGATGATCCAAATCCAGTGATGATGTCCCATGATGATCTATATTGAGAGATGATCTAGATTCGAAGGATGACGATGACTTGAAGATGAATATGAATTGAAGACTCAGAAGACTCAAGATGCAGATGACGAGATGATCCAGTTGATACAGAGAAGAAGACCAATGCTGAAAATTGTGTTGAAAGAATACCTTCCTAGTTAAGAGGGAGTGTTGATGTATTTGCAACTTTGGAATGTATTCATCTATGTATCTTATGTATTGTAACCCGATGTTTATTCCAAGATGTATCTATTATGTATTTGAGTCATGTTGCCATGCCCCGATGTTTTGATCGGGAGGATTAATAATGTAAACAAGTCATGTCAAGTCATAGTGGGTAACTCTCCAATTGTGTAATAGTTAAAGTCCCCGTGGTTCCGGGGCACTAGGGTTATTAGACTCTCCAAGTAGACGTCGACCCTAGTAGGGTTTTATTCATGATGGGATTAGTATAAATAGAGATCTGGGATCTCTATTTAGTACACATCACTCACACACTCAAGTGTAGCACATAGTCGAGGAAGGAGGAGGTTGAGACAGTTAAGATGGTTATATTTAAGGGCTTAACAAATCTCAAATAATCACGATTTATTATTTTTAATGTCAAAGGAAAGCATGTGAAAGTATTTATACTGGAAACCCACGTATGACATGCAAGTTTCTCTAAGGGAAACCCGCGTACAGATCTGTACGTGGGCTGCAATGACAGATACTCACATACAGTACACGACATGTTGTAGGAAAAGTCGCGTATGTACGCAGGTTGCATATAGGAAAAGGCGCATACAGCAATGGACATATTAAAAGGTAAAAATGGCAAGCTATATGGATAATGAATGTATTTCATAACATGCCCATCTATAGTGTTTTAGGCAACCTTCAATCCATAAATGTCCTTTTGTGCGCCAACATAGGAAATGTCGGCACTCGGACGGAGAAGTGCCATTTGGGTTGATAACACCAGGGGCTTAGAACCCTAAAAAAGCTATAAATAGAGGGGTGGGGGTTCACTCTCAAAACATTCCTCCCTTGCATACTATTATGCTACCCGAGTGGATGCCTTGAGACCATTTGCCTCTCAAGCCACCCACCCTCCCTCTCATTCATCCTCACATTGAGCCATATCTCCCCCCATTCTCAAGAGAGAGGTGCTTCTCCAAGCTAGGGCATGGTGGCCCATTTCCACCAAGAGGTATAAGCTTTGTTTATTGTCATTTTTATTCTATTTTTTCTAACTTAGTTTGCTTGCAGGTTCATTTTATGTTCTAACAAGTTGTATGCAGGTTTTTGGAGTCTAACCTTGTGTGCAGGGTTTCCATTTCTTTCTTTTCTATTCTCTTTGCCTCAGTTCCATTTCATTTTTCTTGCATTACCATCAGGAACCCTATCCTTCCATCCTATAGACGGAAGGTAGCCATTCCTACCCTGTAGTAAGGGAGAAATCCCTGCGACAATTCACCCAAACGATGGGCTACGTCTACAAAGAAATTGCTAGTCCTTTTATTATAGCCCAGAAAGATGAAGGGATACAACCTGAAGCAAAACCACTGCACTTTCTCTTCACGCTCTCTCAGTATCTCTCGCACAATGATAGAGATTGTTTACAATGCAATAATACCGTACACAGCCGTGTTACAATTCTTTCTTTTATAGGGGAAAAATACCATGGCAAAATACTACGGTTAACCCAATACCATGGGTCTGCATAACTGTTGGCCAACACACATCCCAAAAAAATTTCTCAGGGGCTCCGCCCCCGAACCCCAAGGAAGGGGGAATGAGTGTACAGTACACCTGGGTTACAAACACGACTTAATAATATCTCTAGATCTAGAAGATTAGGCTCCACAACCAACATAATTGGTGTTCTTAGGAAGCTCCTCTTACATGTGATTTAAACACGAGGCAACCTGAACTTTGGTTGCAGAGATAGCCCTCAAATACCATTTACTGGAATTGGAGATATATCCAGAATTATATTTATATATGGGGGTTCTTAACGTACTTTGGTGCTTCTTGATATTCATGCTTAGATATCCTTCCCATATGGTGGATTCGGCCTATGACTTCCCACCTGAGCATTCGCTATATGAGGTGACCTTAGTGGATTTTCCTAGGTCTCGCAAGAGATACTTGCAAGGGTTATTTTGTGAGTGTCCTAGTTACGTAGGAGTCATAAAACACAGTGGATTTATGCCTTGAATTCTGAGTCCCTCTATATTTGGTCTCACACCTCCAATTGTAGTGTATGGGAGTCTCATTCCTCTCCTTGGCGAGACATACCTACTATATATCAGGAGCTCACTTATCCATCTTTCTTATTTGTGTGCATTTATGCTATAATCTCTAGGGGTGTGCTTTTTCCTCATTACCTAGAATAGGTATTGTTATTATTTGAGTATTTGTCTTTGGAGACATCATCGATTAAGTTCTAGGTCTCCACTATTGTCATCAATTAGTAGGTTTACCACCTAGTGATACTTTATAGCCTCTCCACAACAAGTGTAGACCTAACATAGGTACTTAGTATATATCCCAAAATGAAATTCAGAAAATTCTTGCTATGAGCACTACTTTCGAGTCATCGGGTTTTCCTCTGACCCCTTCATCTGCGATGGAAAGGGGAGTCCATGGCAAGGAAAGTTGTAAGGGTGAAATTTTGCCCATGGGATAAATTAAGGGCGAATTTTCATATGAAAATTTATTTTAAAATTTTAATACATTCGTCCAATATTTATTAAACAAGTAATAATTAAAATACAAATATCCCTCCCCCTATTAATGAGGGAGGAAAAAAATAATGATTTCACGCTCCCAAAATTACCTAAAATTCTCCCTTCACCCTTGATTTCCAGTAAAATTCATATTTAATCCTTCCTTCGCCCCCTATTTTT
>LPNX010975531.1:30784-73010 GCA_001517045.1 Pseudotsuga menziesii | reverse complement strand
TCACGTATTTCTGTGTGACCAATTCTGTTGCAGCCTATCGTATGCATATTGTTTTCTTTGTTTAACCATATCTGTGATCCAGCATTTTTTTGAGTCCTGATGTTTTTAGAGTGTGCCTCCAAATATTTTTAGTACCAGGATTGTTATTTGTAATCAAAATGATCAGATAAAACCTTGTAAACCTTGGTTACAAGGTGTCAGAAACACAATTGAAAATGTTTATAAGATTTGTGTTTTTTTTCTGGTAATTTATGCAATCTTAGTAGGTTCATATATCTAGTCATTCTTTGTTAAAAAATATGCTGATGATCTGTCTTTTTTCTATCATAGCAAAACTGCACCTACCAGTAGTGAATAAATCTAGTGGTTCTTCCATCGATATGTATATCAAGGTAATATTTTTCCCTTTTTTAAAATGTTACTTAAGAAATCTTGAAATTCGTTCTTAAGTAACGGGTAAATGCTCACTTAGCTCATTTTAAAGGAGTGCTTAATACTTATTATAGGCCAGCTGATGAAATTATGTCTTCTTCAAGCAAAAGAGTTGGAAGTAAATACACAGTATTACATTGAATTACTGGCAAAAGGAATTGGCAAAACACAAGAAGAGATTGCAAAGGATATTCAAAGATTAAGATACTTTTTCCCACAGGAAGCAATTGATTATGGTATTGCTGATAAGATCCTCCCAAAACAGGGTCTGGTCATGGAGAAAAGGGTAAGCATTAACCATTTTTAATTCATTTATACTAAATGTCTTGCCTTGAAATTTAACCTAGGTTTGCAGGATTGTTGCTGAACATATTCTACACTTCCTTCTCATTATGTTCTTTTCTTTGATTCTACATTGATAAATATTTTCCTTCTGTTTAATGACTTGCAGAACTATGATGAGATGCTTTCTCAATCAAAAGCTACACGGATGAAATCTGGCAAGGATGGTCCACTGGCTGCTCCAGCAGGCAGGCCCTAGGTATAGATCATTGATGAGTTACCTTTTCCAGTTAGCATGAGTTGTTCAGAGATTGCTACAGCTATCATTGTTGGAAGAATTTGTATAACCTGAAAGATGTATCTTAATACGACCCTTATCAATCTATGTTATTTTCTAGCATGCATACAGTGCTTTGTATATTGTCAAAATTGCAATGAGCTTCTGGACAGGTTGTAAACAAACATTCAAGGAAATAGGATTAAATGCCTAATGAAAGTAAGCACTCTAGAAAATGCAAATCATGTATTTCATTGATCTTCTCCGTGTCTGTGATCTGTGGTTTATATTGTCATATTTTGCTTAATTACACATCTTGTTTGTGTGTTTTGGATTTTCCTGCATAAAAGATTTTAAGCCCTAAATTTTATGTGAACTCTTCACCCATCATCAAGGAAACCAACTGTAAGATAGAAAGTAGTGTTGAGTGGGCTTGAATAAGGTAGGAGGGAAAGTCAGGCTATATACAAGGTAGAAGGGAAAGGAGAGGAGGGTACTGTCCTCCTCTCCTTTCCCTTCTACCTTATATATATTATATAGCCCGTGAATTTCTGTCCTACCTTACACATAGCATATGACTTTCCCTCCTACCTTATATTAATAAATAGTTGCATACTGTCCTCCTCTCCTTTCCCATCTACCTTATATATATTATATAGGCCGTGACTTTCTGTCCTACCTTACACATAGCATATGACTTTCCCTCCTACCTTATATTAATAAATAGGTGCACACCTCATTTGCAGCATTGCTTCCCAACTGATTGGTTTCCCTGATTATGAGTGAAGAGTTCATCTGAAACGTTGGGTTTAAAATCTCTTATGCAGTAAAATCCAATAATCACATAAGCAATGTGTACACCTGCAGATATCTGCATTCTAATATAATTATAGCCTATTGCAAGCCATTTTCCCTTTTTGCCATGAATCTTTTAGTTTGGAAACAATGTTCGTTTCTTGTTTATTCAGCAATCCTAACTCTTGAATAGCAAACCAATTTATTTGATGCAAAAAACTATTTTCACTGAACTTGATACACTTGAAAACTTATGTACATTCATGGGTTTGGGTTTCCTTTTCAATTATTAGTGCTATTGGTGTAGAAAAGATAAAACTTAGCATTGTCTTGGGTATTTAGATCCACCCGACTGTCATGATTGAAACAAGGTTGTAATATTTAATTTTGTTTGATCCACTCATACACATTGGGCTTAATCAAACTTTGGTTTTGGATACGATTAACCATATCACAAGATAAACTCCTTTTCTTTCCAAGAAAAGCCTCACAGGATTCTCCCCCTCTTCCCTGGAATATCTTGATGGAGGGCAGCTCAACAACTAGCTGCAATGGTGGTTGGTAACCTAGTCAGACTCAGCAGGACTTGAACCTCAGCCAGACTAGAACTGGAGACCTTACAGTGAACTCCACCTTGAAACAGCCTATTTGAACTGATTGAGATAACCCATTGAGCTTCACAAGGTGAACCCTTTCCATATGGTCAAACCATATTGGTTGTCAGGTACAGTTACAAATTGAAAATGAAGCTGGTGAAGACGATTAGGACTCTAATCCAACCACAAAAGTTTTAATGCCAAGTCTACAAGATATTTTTTGTACACTAGATTGGGTTATGTATCATAGTGATTTTGAAAATATGTTGTTGGAGATATTTTTATGTAGTTTGGTTGGTTTCTTTGTTAGAGTCACACCTCCATAATTTGCCTTGAATCTATGTTGAAGAAAATTTGTCAGTTTGAAGACTAAATTTGAAATTGCTGATAATGTTATTGGTGTTCAGTTATTTGGCTCATATATTTTAGTTGACTTTGCTTCTCCATCTTTTTTTTTATGTCTTCTAACCAACTTGCTTGTTTGTCACAATCCTCGATTTTTTTTTCTTTTCCCCTTAGATGATAAAGAATTTGTTTGAGTAAAACGTAGCTAGGAACTTGGTGACGAGGTAGACATTTGAACTGGAAATACAATCTTCAACTGAAAGGTGGCCTATTTTGACATCATGAATTTATGCTTTAAATGCTCACAAGTCATTGGATAAATGGATGCCAGCTTGACTCGTCCATTTCTCTTGTTAAATTCATATTGTTTTTAATCTAAAAAGATTAACAATATGCATTAAAGATTCCAAATCAATTTTGTTTCTGAAGTTGTACAATCTCCTAGATACCAAAATGGTGCTTGGATAAAAATTCCGTGATGGAAAGAAGCAGTTATAAATGGTGTAAGTTTCATTTTTGAACCTTCTTGGGGAAAACACACTACTATTTGAGATTGGTACAAATAAACCCTCTCTTATTTGTTTTGACATCATGTGATACATTTTAATTCCTAATAAAGTGATTTGCCTAAGGGCGCCTATCAAGTGTCGCCCTTTCTTGTGTTTAGGTTTTTTTTTCCTTAGGTTGAAATATAAAGGGGTATAAAAAATGTAAATGAAAAAATGGATACATGCAATTTATAGGGAAAATAGGGGTTTTTTAAAATCAGCAAGGCATATTGGGAGGGGGTTAAAAAAAATGATTTTGGGAGGTATTTTCCAATATTTTTTGAAAATAGGGGTATTGTTTCATATGCCACGAACGAACGTGCTATGGCATGGTTTCACTAAGTGAAGACCCCGTGTTGATGAACATGAATGTATGGAAACTTTTGTGACATTCCAAGATATTTTCACCCCC
The DNA here is from genome assembly GCA_001517045.1 of Pseudotsuga menziesii. NCBI lineage: Eukaryota > Viridiplantae > Streptophyta > Pinopsida > Pinales > Pinaceae > Pseudotsuga > Pseudotsuga menziesii. The sequence continues at coordinate 69,323 of LPNX010975531.1, read as the reverse complement.
TTTAAGCCCAACCTGAGCAAAACTGCACAACGGAGTTTCACATTTGACTAATCTCTCAAAATTATAATTTAATCATAGATTTATTGGCACATCTGGTAGATAAGAGTGCATGCTAACTTTCATGATGTTCGGAGCTATTTTGGTCGTTATTCAAGGTTGGTCAAGTAAAGGTCTAAGAGATGTTATTTTTTCGACTTTCTTGTAATTGAAATTTGAAAGAGAATTTAGGTACCTGTTTGAGAGATAACCATGCATACAAACTTTCAGGGGATTTTGAATTATTTTGGCCCTTAGGAAAACTTGGTGAAACCAAGCCCTAAAAGGTTGCATTTGTTTCCAATTTCTCAAAGCCATTTTCCCCTCCTTTAAGCCCAACGTTAGCGAATTGAATGACGGAGTTTCACTTTTGACCAAATTCTCGGAGTTGAAATTTGATCATAGATTTGGATGCCCGTTTGATATAAAAACATGCATGCCAACGTTTGCAATGGTCTGAGCTATTTGGACCCCTTCGAGCCCAACTCTAGTGAAAATGAATGACAGAGTTTCATTTCTGACTAATTTCTCAGAATTGAAATTTGATCAGAGATTTGGATGCCCGTTTGATAGATAACTGTGCACTCCAACTTTCACAATGTTTTGAGCTATTTAGATGTGCATTTGGAAGATAAGAGTGCATGCCAACTTTCATGATGTTCGGAGTTATTTTCAACTCCTTTAAGCCAAACCCTAACATTTCACTTTTGACCAACTTCTAAGAATTGAAACTTGATCATAGATTTGGATGCCCATTAGATAAACAAGCATGCACGCCAACTTTCGCAACGTTCCAAGCTATTTTTATCACCTTTAAGCCCAACCCTAGTGAAAAAGCGAGATGAAGTTTCACTTTTGAGCAGTTTTGTATAATTGAAATTTGATCATAGATTTAAATGCCCATTTGATAGACAAGCGTGCACGCGAAATTTCGAGACGTTCCAAAATATTTGACCCCCTTTAATCCCAACCTCAGCAAAACCATACAACATAGTTTCACTTTTGACTAGATTCTCAGAATTAAAATTTGATCATAGATTTATCTTAGCATTTGGTACATAACAGTGCACACCAACTTTCACGATGTTCGATGTTATTTTGGTCATTATTCAAGGTTGGTCAAGCAAAGGTCTAAGAGATGCTATTTTTTTGACTTTCTTGTCAGTAAAATTTGAAAGAGAATTTAGGTACCCATTTGAGAGATAACCATGCATAAACACTTTCAGGGGATTTCGAGCTATTTTGGACGTTGGTGAAACTTGGTCAAACCAAGGCCTAAAAGTCCAATTTCTTAGAAATCAATATTAACAGTAGATTTAGATACATCTTGAAAGTTGGCATGCACTCTTAGAAATCAATATTAAAAGTAGATTTAGATACATCTTGAAATTTGGCATCACATCTAAATCTATGATCAAATTTTAATTCCGAGAAATTGGTCAAGAGTGAAACTCCGTCATGTGGTTTCTCTAAGATTGGGGTTAAAGAGGGTGAAAATAGCTCAAAACATAGCAAAAGTTGGAGTGCAAGGTTATCTATCAAACGGGCATCAAAATCTATGATCAAATTTCAATTCTGAGAAATTGGTCAGAAGTGAAACTCCGTCGTGCATTTTCGCTAGAGTTGGGCTCGAAGGGGTCCAAATAGCTCGGACCATTGCAATACTTGGTGTAAACTTTTTTATATCAAATGGACATCCAAATATATTTTCAAATTTCAACTCTGAGAATTTGGTCAAAAGTGAAACTCCATCATTCGATTTTGCTAAGGTTTGGCTTAAAGGAGGGGAAAATGGCTCTTAGAAATTGGAAACAAATGCAACCTTTTTAGGCCTTGGTTTAACCAAGTTTGCCTAAGTTCCAAAATAGCTCGAAATCCCCTGAAAGTTTTTATGCATGGTTATCTCTCAAATGGTTACCTAAATTCTCTTTCAAATTTCAATTACAAGAAAGCCAAAAAAAAAACATCTCTTTTACCTTTACTAGACCAACCTTGAATAACGACCAAAATAGCTCTGAACATCATGAAAGTTAGCATGCACTCTTATCTACCAAATGCACCGATAAATCTAAGATTAAATTCTAATTTTGAGAAATTAGTCAAACATGAAACTCCTTTGTGCGGTTTTGGTAGGGTTTAGCTTAAAGGGGGTGAAAATATTTTGGAATGTATCAAAAGTTTGCATGCACGCTTGTTCATCAAATGGGCATCCAAATTTATGATGAAATTTAAATTCTAAGAAACAGCTCAAAAGTGAAACTTTGTCATGCGGTTTCGACAGGGTTGGGCTTAAAGGGGGTCAAAATATCTCAGAACATCGTGAAAGTTGGCATGCATGCTTGTCTATCCAATATGCATTCAAACGTATGATCAAGTTTCAATTCTGAGAATTTTGTCAAAGCTGAGACTCCATCGTGCAATTTTGTTAAGGTTTGGCTTAAAGATGCCGAAAATAGCTCTCAACATCATGAAAGTTGGCATGTACTCTTATCTTCCAAATGCGCATTTAAATCTAGATTAAATTTTAATTCCAAGAAATTGGTTAAAAGTGAAACTCCGTTGTGGGATTTCACCAAGGTTGGGGTTAAGGGAGGTGAAAATAGCTCGTTGTGTTGTGAAAGTTGGAGTTCACACTTCTCTATCAAATGGGCATCCAAATCTATGATCAAATTTCAATTCCGAGAAATTGGTCAGAATTGAAACTTCGTCGTGCATTTTCTCTAGAGTTGGGCTCAAAGGGGTCCAAATAGCTTGAAACATTGAAAACGTTGGCGTGCATGCTTTTATATCAAATGAGCATCCAAATCTATGATCAAATTTCAACTCTAAGAATTTGGTCAAAAGTGAAACTCCATCATTCGATTTGGTAAGGTTTGGCTTAAAGGAGGGGAAAATAGCTCTGAACATCACGAAATTTTTCATGCACTCTTATCTAACTAGAAATATTCCAAAAATATGTGTGCACACTTATCTACCAAATGGGCATATCGATGCTTTCGCTAAGGTTGCACTTAAAGGGAGTGAAAGCAGCTCGGAACGTTACGAAAGTTGGTGTGTACGCTTGTTTATTGAAATGGGTACCTAAATCCACTTTCAAATTTCAATTCTAAAAAAGTTGACAAAAGTGCACATTTTCAAGCTTGGTTTGACCATCCTTGATTAAGGGAAAAAATAGCTCCAAATCTCATAAAAATAGGTGTCAATGCCTATATTTGAAATGGGTATCTAAATCTACTTTAAAATTTGAATTTTGAGAAATTGGAAATAATGCAACATTTAGGCCTTGGTTTGAAGAAGTTTGATCAATGTCCAAAATGGCTCACAATCCCCAAAAAATATGCATGTATGCTTTATCTACCAAATGGATACCTAAATACAGTTTCAAATTTCAATTTCGAGAAAGTCAAGAAAAGTGCATTTCTTAGAACTTCGTTTGACCAACCTTAACTAAGGGCTGAAATAACTCGAAATCTCACAAAAATATGTGTGCATGTTTATCTCTTAAATGGGTATCTAAATATACTTTTACATTTGATTTCTAAGAAATTGGAAAAAAGTGCAAGCTTTTAGGCCTTGGTTTGACCAAGTTTCACTAAGGTCCAAAATAGCTCAAAATGCCCTCAGAGTTTGTATGCATGGTTATCTCTCAAATGGGTATCTAAATTCTCTTTCAAATTTCAATTATGAGAAAGTCGGAAAAATATGATCTCTTAGACCTTTGCTTGACCAGCCTTGAATAATGACCAAAATAGCTTCGAACATCATGAAAGTTGGCATGCACTCTTATCTTCCAAATGCGTAGATAAATCTATGATCAAATTTTAATTCTGAGAAATTAGTCAAAAGTGAAACTCCCTTGTGTAGTTTTGCTAAGGTTGGGCTTAAAGGGGGTGAGAATATTTTGCAACATCATGAAAGTTTATGTGCAAGCTTGTATATCAAATGGACATCCAAATCTATGAGCAAATTTCAATTCTGAGAAACTACTCAAAAGTGAAACTCTGTCGTGCGGTTTCACTAGGGTTGGGCTTAAAAGGGGTCAAAATAATAGCTCGAAACGTTGCAAAATTTGGCATGAATGATTTTTTATCCAATGGGCATCCAAATCTATGATCAAGTTTCCATTCTAAGAAGTACATCAAAAGTGAAATTCCATCATACAGTTTTGTTAGGGTTTGGCTTAAAGGAGCTGAAAATAACTCTGAACATATGAAAGTTGGTGTGCACACTTATCATCCCAATGCGCATCAAAAGATATGATCAAATTTTAATTTCGACAAATTTGTAAAAAGTGAAACTCCGTTGTGCGGTTTCACAAAGGTTGGGGTTAAAGGGAGTGAAAATAACTCGAAACGTCGCGAAAGTTGGAGTGCACGCTTGTCTATCAAATGGGCATCCAAATCTATGATCAAATTTCAATTGCTAGAAAATTGTCAAAAGTGAAACTTCGTCATGCATTTTTGCTAGATTTCGGCTTAAAGCAGGTCCAGATAGCTCGAAACATTACAAAATTTGGCGTGCATGCTTGTATATCAAACGGGAATCCAAATCTATGATCAAATTTCAATTCTGGGAATTTGGTCAAAAGTGAAACTCCGTCATGCGGTTTCGCTAAGATTTGGCTTAAAGGAGGGACAAAGAGCTCTGAACATCACTAAATTTGGTATGCACTCTTATCTACCAAATGGGCATCTAAATCTATGATCATATTTCAATTCTAAGAAATTGGTCAAAAGAGAAACTTTATCGTGCTAAGGTTGCACTTAAAGGGAGTGAAATAGCTCGGAAGGTCGTGAACGTTAGCGTGTACACTTGTTTATTGAAATGGGTACCTAAATCCACTTTCAAATTTCACTTCTAAAATAGTTCGAAATCCCCTCAGAGTTTGTATGCATGGTTATCTCTCAAATGGGTATGTAAATTCTCTTTCAAATTTCAATTATGAGAAAGTCGAAAAAATATGATCTCGTACACCTTTGCTTGACCAGCCTTGAATAACGACCAAACTAGCTCCGAACATCGTGAAATTTGGCATGCGCTCTTATCTACCAAATGCACAAATAAATCTACGATGAAATTTTAATTCTGAGAAAATGGTCAAAAGTGAAACTCCCTTGCATTGTTTTGCTAAGCTTGGGCTTAAACCGGGTGAAAATATTTCGCAATGTCGTGAAAGTTCATGTGCAAGCTTGTCTATCAAATGGACATCCAAATCTCTGAGCAAATTTCAATTCTGAGAAACTGCTCAAAAGTGAAACTTTGTTGTGTGGTTTCACTACGGTTGGGCTTAAAAGGGGTCAAAATAATAGCTCGGAACGTTGTAGAATTTGGCGTGCATGATTGTTTATCCAATGGGCATCCAAATCTACGATCAAGTTTCCATTCTAAGAAGTACATCAAAAGTGAAACTCCATCGTACAGTTTTGTTAGGGTTTGGCTTAAAGGAACTGAAAATAACTCTGAACATCGTGAAAGTTGGTGTGCACACTTATCATCCAAATGTGCATCAAAAGATATGATCAAATTTTAATTCAGAGAAATTTATAAAAACATGAAACTTCGTCGTGTGCTTTCACAAAGGATGGGGTTAAATGGGGAAAATAGCTCGGAACATCGCAAAAGTTGGAGTGCACACTTGTCTATAAAATGGGCATCCAAATCTATGATCAAATTTCAATTACGAGAAAATTGTCAAAAGTGAAACTTCGTCGTGCATTTTCACTACAGTTCGGCTTAAAGCGGGTCCAAATAGCTCGAAACATTGCAAAATTTGGTGTGCACGCTTGTATATAAAATAGGCATCCAAATCTATGACCAAATTTCAATTCTGAGAATTTGGTGAAAAGTGAAAGTTCGTCATGCGGTTTCGCTAAGGTTTGGCTTAAAGGAGGGAAAAAGAGCTATGAACATCACTAAATTTGGCATGCACTCTTATCTACCAAATGGGCATCTAAATATATGATCATATTTCAATTCTAAGAAATTGGTTAAATGAGAAACCTTATCATGCGCTTTCCCTAAGGTTGCACTTAAAGGGAGTGAAATAGATCGGAAGGTCGCGAAAGTTAGCATGTACTCTTGTTTATTGAAATGGGTACCTAAATCCACTTTCAAATTTCACTTCTGAAAAAGTCGATAAAAGTGCATATTTTCAACCTTGGTTTGACCATCCTTGATTAAGGGCCAAAATAGCTCCAAATCTCATAAAAATGGGTGTCAATGCCTATATTTTAAATGTGTATCTAAATCTACTTTAAAATTTGAATTTTCAGAAAATGGAAAAAATGCAACATTTTAGGCCTTGGTTTGACGAAGTTTGACCGAGGTCCAAAATGGCTCGCAATCCCAAAAAAATCTACATGTAGGGATTATCTCTCAAATGGGTACCTAAATACAGTTTCAAATTTCAATTTCGAGAAAGTCAAGAAAAGTGCATTTCTTAGAACTTGGTATGACCAACCTTAACTAACTGCTGAAATAACTCGAAATTCGCAAAAATATGCGTGCCTCTTAAATGCTAAGATAAATCTACGATCAAATTTTCATTCTGAGAAATTAGTCAAAAGTGAAACTCTGTTGTATGCTTTTGTTGAGGTTGGGATTAAAGGGGGTGAAATATTTTGGAATGTCTCGAAGTTTGGCGTGCACGCTTGTCTATCAAATGGGCATTCAAATTTATGATCAAATTTCAATTATAAGAAATTGCTCAAAAGTGAAACTCGCAATCCCCAAAAATTATACATGTATGCTTTATCTATGAAATGGATACCTAAATACAATTTCAAATTTCAATTTCAAGAAAGTCAAGAAAAATTCATTTCCTAGAACTTCGTTTAACCAACCTTAACTAAGGGCTGAAATAACCCGAAATCTCACAGAAATTTGTGTGCACGCTTATCTCATAAATGGGTATCTAAATATACTTTTACATTTGATTTCTAAGCAATTGGAAAAAAGTGCAAGATTTTAGGCCTTGGTTTGACCATGTTTGACTAAGGACCAAAATAGCTCGAAATCCCCTCAGAGTTTGTATGCATGGTTATCTCTCAAATGGGTATCTAAATTCTCTTTCAAATTTCAATTATGAGAAAGTCGAAAAAATATGATCTCTTAGACCTTTGCTTTTTCAGCCTCAAATAACGACCAAAATAGCTCCGAACGCCGTGAAAGTTGGCATGCACTCTTCTCTACCAAATGCGCAAATAAATCTACGATCAAATTTTAATTCTGAGAAATTGGTCAAAAGTGAAACTCCCTCATGTTGTTTTGCTAAGGTTGGGCTTAAAGCAGGTGAAAATATTTCGCAACGTCGTGAAATTTCTTGTGCAAGCTTGTCTATCAAATGGACTTCCAAATCTATGAGCAAATTTCAATTCTGAGAAACTGATCAAAAGTGAAACTCTGTCGTGCGGTTTCACTAGGGTTGGGCTTAAAAGGGGTCAAAATAATAGCTCAGAACGTTGCAAAATTTGGCGTGCATGATTGTTTATCCAATGGGCATCCAAATATATGATCAAGTTTCCATTCTAAGAAGTACGTCAAAAGTGAACCTCCATCGTACGGTTTTGTTAGGGTTCGGCTTAAAGGAGCTGAAAATAACTCTGAACATCATGAAAGTTGGTGTGCACACTTATCATCCAAATGCGCATCAAAAGATCTCATCAAATTTTAATTCAGATAAATTTGTAAAAAGTGAAACTCCGTTGTGCGGTTTCGCAAAGGTTGGGGTTAAAGAGAGTGAAAATGGCTCGAAACGTCGCGAAATTTGGAGTGCAAGCTTGTCTATCAAATGGGCATCGAAATCTATGATCAAATTCCAATTGCGAGAAAATAGTCAAAAGTGAAACTTCGTCGTGCATTTTTGCTATAGTTCGGCTTAAAGCAGGTCCAAATAACTCAAAACATTACAATTTTTGGCGTGCACTCTTGTATATCAAACGAGCATCCAAATCTATGATCAAATTTCAATTCTGGGGAATTTGGTCAAACATGAAACTCCGTCATGCGGTTTTGCTAAGGTTTGGCTTAAAGGAGTGAAAAAGAACTCTGAACATCACTAAGTTTGGCATGCACTCTTATCTACCAAATGGGCATCTAAATATATGATCATATTTCAATTCTAAGAAATTGGTCAAATGAGAAACTTTATCATGCGCTTTCGCTAAGGTTGCACTTAAAGGGGGTGAAATAGCTCAGAACATCATGAAAGTTAGTGTGTACGCTTGTTTATTGAAATGGGTACCTAAATCCACTTTCAAATATCACTTTTGAAAAAGTCAACAAAAGTGCATCTTTTCAACTTTTGTTTGACCATCCTTGAATAAGGGCCAAAATAGCTCCAAATCTCATAAAAATAGGTGTCCATGCCTATCTTTGAAATGGGTATCTAAATCTACTTTAAAATTTGAATTTTCAGAAAATGGAAAAAATGCAACGCTTTAGGCCTTGGTTTGATGAAGTTTGACCGAGGTCCAAAAATGGCTCGCAATCCTAAAAAAATCTACATTTAAGGATTATCTCTCAAATGGGTACCTAAATACAGTTTCAAATTTCAATTTTGAGAAAGTCAAGAAAAGTGCATTTCTTAGAACTTGGTTTAACAAACCTTGACTAAGTGCCGAAATGAGTATCTAAATCTACTTTTAAATTTGATTTCTAAGAAATTGGACTTTTAGGCCTTGGTTTGACCAAGGTCCGAAATATCCAAAAATCCCCTAAAAGTGTGTACACATTTATCTCTCAAATGGGTACCTAAATTCTCTTTCAAATTTCAATTACAAGAAAGTCGAAAAAATAACATCTCTTACACCTTTGTTTGACCAACCTTAAATATTGACCAAAATAACTTCGAACATCATGAAAGTTGGTGTGCACTAGTATCTACCAAATGCTAAGATAAATGTACGATGAAATTTTAATTCTAAGAAATTAGCCAAAAGTGAAACTCTATTGTATGGTTTTGCTGAGGTTGGGATTAAAGGGGTGAAATATTTTGGAATGTCTCGAAATTTTGCGTGCACACTTGTCTATCAAATGGGCATTCAAATCTATGATCAAATTTCAATTATAAGAAACTGCTCAAAAGTGAAACTTCGTCATGCGTTTTCGCAAGGGTTGGGCTTAAAAGTGGTCAAAATAGCTTAGAACGTTGTGAAAGTTGGCGTGCACTCTTATCTTCCAAATGCACATCTAAATCTATGATCAAATTTTAATTCTGAGAAATTTGTCAAGAGTGAAAATTTTTCATGTGGTTTCGCTAATATTGGGGTTACAAGGGGTGAAAATAGCTCAAAATGTCGTGAAAGTTGGAGTGCACAGTTATCTATCAAACGGGCATCCAAATCTATGATCAAATTTCAATTCTGGGAAATTAGTCAGAAGTGAAACTCCATCGTTCATTTTTGCTAGAGTTGGGCTCTAAGGGGTCCAAATAGCTTGGAGCATTGCAAAAGTTGGCGTGCACATTTTTATATCAAATGGGCATCCAAATCTATGATCAAATTTCAACTCCGAGAATTTGGTCAAAAGTGAAACTCCATCATTCGATTTATCTAAGGTTTGGCTTAAAGGAGGGGAAAATGGCTGTGAGAAATTGGAAACAAATGCAACCTTTTATGTCTTGGTTTCACCAAGTTTGCCTAAGGTCCAAAATAGCTCGAAATCCCCTGAAAGTTTGTATGCATGGTTATCTCTCAAACGGGTACCTAAATTCTCTTTCAAATTTCAATTACAAGAAGCCGAAAAAATAACATCTCTTAGACCTTTACTTGACCAACCTTGATAATGATCAAAATAGCTCCGAACATCATGAAAGTTAGTATGCACTCTTATCTACCAAATGCGCCGATAAATCTATGATTAAATTTTAATCTTGAGAAATTAGTCAAACGTGAAACTTTGTTCTGCGGTTTTGCTAAGGTTGGGCTTAAAGGGGGTGAAAATATTTTGGAATGTCTCAAAAGTTTGTATGTATGCTTGCTCATCAAATGGGCATCCAAATTTATGATCAAATTTAAATTCTAAAAACTGCTCGAAAGTGAAACTCCTTCATGCAGTTTCGACAGGGTTGGGCTTAAAGGGTGTCAAAATAGCTCAGAACGTCATGAAAATTGGCGTGCATGCTTGTCTATCAAATATGCATCCAAACCTATGATCAGGTTTCAATTCTAAGAATTTGGTCAAAGTTGACACTGCATCTTGCATTTTTGTTAGGGTTTGACTTAAAGATGCCAAAAATAGCTCTGAACATCGTGAAAGTTGGCATGCACTCTTATCTTCCAAATGCGCATTTAAATCAATGATTAAATTTTAATTCCAAGAAATTGGTTAAAAGTGAAACTCTGTTGTGCACATTTTTATGGGTGCCTCTTAAATGGGTATCTAAATCTACTTTTAAATTTGATTTCTAAGAAATTGGAAAAAAGTGCAACCTTTTAGGCCTTGATTTGACCAAGTTTGACCAAGGTCCAAAATAGCTTGAAATCCCCTGAAAGTGTGTATGCATGGTTATCTCTCAAATGGGTACCTAAATTCTCTTTCAAATTTCACTTACAAGAAAGTAAAAAAAATAGCATCTCTTAGACCTTTGCTTGACCAACCTTGAATAATGACCAAAATAACTTCAAACATCTTGAAAGTTGGTGTGCACTGTTATCTACCAAATGCTAAGATAAATCTACGATCAAATTTAAATTATGAGAAATTAGTCAAAAGTGAAACTCTGTTGTATGGTTTTGCTGAGGTTGGGATTACAGGGGGTTAAATATTTTGGGGCGTCTCAAAATTTCGCATGCACGCTTTTCTATCAAATGGACATTCAAATATAGGATCAAATTTCAATTATAAGAAACTGCTCAAAAGTGAAACTTCGTCATGCGTTTTCACTAGGGTTGGGCTTAAAGGTGGTCAAAATAGCTTGGAACGTTGTGAAAGTTGGCGTGCATGCTTGTTTATCTAATGGGCATTCAAATCTATGATCAAGTTTCAATTCTTAGAAGTTGGTCAAAAGCGAAACTCCATCATGCGGTTTTGTTAGGGTTTGGCTTAAAGGAGTCGAAAATAACTATGAACATCATGAAAGTTGGCGTGCACTCTTATCTTCAAAATGCACATTTAAATCTAGATTAAATTTTAATTTCGAGAAATTTGTCAAGAGTGAAACTCCGTTGGGGTTTCACCAAGGTTGGGGTTAAGGGGGGTGAAAATAGCTCGTTGTGTCGCGAAAGTTGGAGTTCACACTTCTCTATCAAATGGGCATCCAAATCTATGATAAAATTTCAATTCCGAGAAATTTGTCAGAATTGAAACTCCGTCGTGCATTTTCTCTAGAGTTGGGCTCAAAGGGGTCCAAATAGCTCGAAACATTGCAAAAGTTAGTGTGCATTCTTTTATATCAAATGAGCATCCAAATCTATGATCAAATTTCAACTCCGAGAATTTGGTCAAAAGTGAAACTCCATCATTCGATTTGGTAAGGTTTGGCTTAAAGGAGGGGAAAATAGCTCTGAACATCACGAAATTTTCATGCACTCTTATCTAACTAGAAATCTTGCAAAAATATGTGTGCACACTTATCTACCAAATGGCCATATCGACGCTTTCGCTAAGGTTGCACTTAAAGGGAGTGAAAGTAGCTCAGAATGTTACAAAAATTGGCGTGTACGCTTGTTTATTGAAATGGGTACCTAAATCCACTTTCAAATTTCAATTCTGAAAAAGTTGACAAAGTGCACATTTTCAAGCTTGGTTTGACCATCCTTGATTAAGGGCAAAAATAGATCCAAATCTCATAAAAATAGGTGTCAATGCCTATATTTGAAATGGGTATCTAAATCTACTTTAAAATTTGAATTTTGAGAAATTGGAAATAATGCAACGTTTTAGGCCTTGGTTTGAAGAAGTTTGACCAATGTCCAAAATGGCTCACAATCCCCAAAAACTATACATGTATGCTTTATTTACCAAATGGATACCTAAATACAGTTTCAAATTTCAATTTCGAGAAAGTCAAGAAAAGTGCATTTCTTAGAACTTCGTTTGACCAACCTTAACTAAGGGCTGAAATAACCCGAAATATCACAAAAATATGTGTGCACGTTTATCTCTTAAATGGGTATCTAAATGTAATTTTACATTTGATTTCTAAGAAATTGGAAAAAAGTGCAAGCTTTTAGGCCTTGGTTTGACCAAGTTTCACTAAGGTCCAAAATAGCTCGAAATGCCCTCAGAGTTTGTATGCATGGTTATCTCTCAAATGGGTATCTAAATTCTCTTTCAAATTTCAATTATGAGAAAGTCGGAAAAATATGATGTCTTAGACCTTTGCTTGACCAGCCTTGAATAATGACCAAAATAGCTTCGAACATCGTGAAATTTGGCATGCACTCTTATCTACCAAATGCGTAGATAAATCTACGATCAAATTTTAATTCTGAGAAATTGGTCAAAAGTGAAACTCCCTTGTGTAGTTGTGCTAAGGTTGGTCTTAAAACCTAAATTCTCTTTCAAATTTCAATTACAAGAAAACCGAAAAAATAACATCTCTTAGACCTTTACTTGACCAACCTTGAATAAAGACCAAAATAGCTCTGAACATCATAAAAGTTAGCATGCACTCTTATCTACCAAATGCACCGATAAATCTACAATTAAATTTTAATTTTGAGGAATTAGTCAAACGTGAAATTTCGTTGTGTGGTTTTGCTAAGGTTGGGCTTAAAGGGGGTGAAAATATTTTGGAATGTCTCAAAAGTTTACATGCACCCTTGTTCATCAAATGGCCATCCAAATTTATGATCAAATTTAAATTCTAAGAAACTTCTTGAAACTGAAACTCCTTCTTGTGGTTTCGACAGGGTTGGGCTTAAAGGGGGTCAAAATAGCTCGAAACGTTGCCAAAGTTGGCGTGCATGCTTGTTTATCCAATATACATCCAAAGCTGAGAATTTGGTCAAAGCTGAGACTGCATCTTGAAGTTTTGTTGGGGTTTGGTTTAAAGATGCCAAAAATAATTCTCAACATCGTGAAAGTTGGCATGCAGTCTTATCTTCCAAATGTGCATTTAAATCTATGATTAAATTTTAATTCCAAGAAATTGGTTAAAAGTGAAACTCTGTTGTGCACGTTTTTATGTGTGACTCTTAAATGGGTATCTAAATCTACTTTTAAATTTGATTTCGAAGAAATTGGAAAAAGTGCAACCTTTTAGGGCTTGCTTGACCAAGTTTGACCAAGGTTCAAAATAGCTCAAAATCCCCTAAAAGTGTGTATGCATGGTTATCTCTTAAATGGGTACCTGAATTCTCTTTCAAATTTCACTTACAAGAAAGTCGAAAAAATAGCATCTCTTAGACCTTTGCTTGACCAAACCTTAATAATGACCAAAATAACTTCGAACATCGTGAAAGTTGGTGTGCACTGTTATCTACCAAATGCTAAGATAAATCTACGATCAAATTTTAATTCTGAGAAATTAGTCAAAAGCGAAACTCTGTTGTATGGTTTTGCTGAGGTTGGGATTAAAGCGGGTGAAATATTTTGGAACATCTCGAAATTTCGCATGCACGATTGTCTATGAAATGCGTATTCAAATCTATGATCAAATTTCAATTATATGAAACTACTCAAAAGTGAAACTTTGTCATGCTTTTTCGCTAGGGTTGGGCTTAAAGGTGGTCAAAATAGCTTAGAACGTTGCGAAAGTTGGCGTTCATACTTTTTTATCTAATGGGCATCCAAATCTATGATCAAGTTTCAATTCTTAGAAGTTGGTCAAAAGTGATACTCCATCGTGTGGTTTTGTTATGGTTTGGCTTAAAGGAGTCGAAAATAACTCTGAACATCATGAAAGTTGGCGTGCACTCTTATCTTGCAAATGCACATCTAAATCTATGATCAAATTTTAATTCTGAGAAATTTGTCAAGAGTGAAACTACGTCATGCGGTTTCGCTAAGATTGGGGTTACAAGGGGTGAAAATAGCTCAAAACGTCGTGAAAGTTGGAGTGCATGGTTATCTATCAAACGGGCATCCAAATCTATGATCAAATTTCAATCCTGAGAAATTAGTCAGAAGTGAAACTCCGTCGTTTATTTTTGCTAGAGTTTTGCTCGAAGGGGACCAAATAGCTTGGACCATTGCAAAAGTTGGCGTCCACATTTTTATATCGAATGGGCATCCAAATCTATGATCAAAATTTAACTCCGAGAATTGGGTCAAAATTGAAACTCCATCATTCAATTTCTCTAAGGTTTGGCTTAAAGGAGGGGAAAATGGCATTGAGAAATTGGAAACAAATGCGACCTTTTATGTCTTGGTTTCACCAAGTTTTCCTAAGGTCCAAAATAGCTCGAAATCCCTTGAAAGTTTGTATGCATGGTTATCTCTCAAACGGGTACCTAAATTCTCTTTCAAATTTCAATTACAAGAAGCCGAAAAAATAACATCTCTTAGACCTTTACTTGACCAACCTTGATAACGACCAAAATAGCTCCGAACATCATGAAAGTTAGCATGCACTCTTATCTACCAAATGCGCCGATAAATCTACGATTAAATTTTAATTTTGAGAAATTAGTCTAACGTGAAACTCTGTTCTGCGGTTTTGCTAAGGTTGGGCTTAAAGGGGGTGAAAATATTTTGGAATGTCTCAAAAGTTTGCATGTACGCTTGTTCATCAAATGGGCATCCAAATTTATGATCAAATTTAAATTCTAAAAAATGCTCGAAAGTGAAACTCCTTCATGTGGTTTCGACAGGGTTGGGCTTAAAGGGTGTCAAAATAGCTCAAGACGTCGTGAAGGTTGGCGTGCATGCTTGTCTATCCAATATGAATCCAAACCTATGATCAGGTTTCAATTCTGAGAATTTGGTGAATGCTGAGACTGCATCTTGCATTTTTGTTAGGGTTTGACTTAAAGATGCCAAAAATAGCTCTGAACATCGTGAAAGTTGGCATGCACTCTTATCTTCCAAATGCGCATTTAAATCAATGATTAAATTTTAATTCCAAGAAATTGGTTAAAAGTGAAACTCTGTTGTGCACGTTTTTATGTGTGCCTCTTAAATGGGTATCTAAATCTACTTTTAAATTTGATTTCTAAGAAATTGGAAAAAAGTGCAACCTTTTAGGCCTTGGTTTGACCAAGGTCCAAAATAGCTCGAAATCCCCTGAAAGTGCATGGTTATCTCTTAAATGGGTACCTAAATTCTCTTTCAATTTTCACTTATAAGGAAGTCGAAATAATAGCATCTCTTAGACCTTTGCTTGACGAACCTTAAATAATGACCAAAATAACTTCGAACATCGTGAAAGTTGGTGTGCACTGTTATCTACCAAATGCTAAGATAAATCTACGATCAAATTTTAATTCTGATAAATTAGTCAAAAGTGAAACTCGGTTGTATGGTTTTGCTGAGGTTGGGATTAAAGGGGTTAAATATTTTGGAATGTCTCAAAATTTTGCGTGCACGCTTGTCTATCAAATGGCCATTCAAATCTATGATCAAATTTCAATTATAAGAAACTGCTCAAAAGTGAAACTTTGTCATGTGTTTTTGCTAGGGTTGGGCTTAAAGGTGGTCAAAATAGCTTGGAATGTTGCAAAAGTTGGCATGCATGCTTGTTTATCTAATGGGCATCCAAATCTATGATCAAGTTTCAATTCTTATAAGTTGGTCAAAAGCGAAACTCCATCGTGCGTTTTTGTTAGGGTTTGGCTTAAAGGAGTCAAAAATAACTCCGAACATCATGAAAGTTGGCGTGCACTCTTATTTTCCAAATGCACATCTAAATCTATGATCAAATTTTAATTCCAAGAAATCTGTCAAGAGTGAAACTCCATCATGCGGTTTCGCTAAGATAGCTCAAAAATAGGGGGTGAAAATAGCTCAAAATGTCGCGAAAGTTGGAATTCACGGTTCTCTATCAAAAGGGCATCAAAATCTATGATCAAATTTCAATTCTGTGATATTAGTCAAAAGTGAAACTTCGTCGTTCATTTTCGTTATAGTTGGGCTCGAAGGGGTCCAAATAGCTTGGACCATTGCAAAAGTTGGCGTGAACTTTTTTATATCAAATGGGAATCCAAATCTATTATCAAATTTCAACTCTGAGAATTTGGTCAAAAGTGAAACTCCATCATTCGATTTTGCTAAGGTTTGGCTTAAAGGAGGGGAAAATGGCTTTGAGAAATTGGAAACAAATGCAACCTTTTATGTCTTGGTTTCACCAAGTTTTCCTAAGGTCCAAAATAGCTCGAAATCCCCTGAAAGTTTGTATGCATGGTTAGACCTCAAATGGTTACCTAAATTCTCTTCCAAATTTCAATTACAAGAAAGCCGAAAAAATAAAATCTCTTAGACCTTTTCTTAACCAACCTTGAATAACGACCAAAATAGCTCTGAACATCATGAAAGTTAGCATGCACTCTTATGTACCAAATGGGCTGATAACTCTACAATTAAATTTTAATTTTGAGAAATTAGTCAAACGTGAAACTCCGTTGTGCGGTTTTGCTAAGGTTGGTGTTAAAGCGGGAGAAAATATTTTGGAATGTCTCAAAAGTTTGCATGCACGCTTGTTCATCAAATGGGCATCCAAATATATGATCAAATTTAAATTCTAAGAAACTACTTGAAAGTGAAACTACTTCATGCGGTTTCGACGGGGTTGGGCTTAAAGCGAGTCAAAATAGCTCGAAACGTCGGGAAAGTTGGTGTGCATGCTTTTCTATCCAATATGCATCCAAACCTATTATCAGGTTTCAATTCTAAGAATTTGGTCAAGGCTGAGACTGCATCTTGCAGTTTTGTTAGGGTTTGGCTTAAAGATGCCGAAAATACCTCTCAACATCATTAAAGTTGGCATGCACTCTTTCTTATCTTCCAAATGCGCATTTAAATCAATGATAAAATTTTAATTCCAAGAAATTGGTTAAAAGTGAAACTTCGTTGTGCACGTTTTTATGTGTGCCTCTTAAATGGGTATCTAAATCTACTTTTAAATTTTATTTCTAAAAATTGGGAAGAAGTGCAACCTTTTAGGGCTTGATTTGACCAAGTTTGACCAAGGTCCAAAATAGCTCGAAATCCCCTGAAAGTGTGTATGCAGGGTTATCTCTCAAATGGGTACCTAAATTCTCTTTCAAATTTCACTTACAAGAAAGTCGAAAAAATAGCATCTCTTAGACCTTTGCTTGACCAACCTTGAATAATGACCAAAATAACTTCGAACATGGTGAAAGTTGGTGTGCACTGTTATCTACCAAATGCTAAGATAAATCTACAATCAAATTTTAATTATGAGAAATTAGTCAAAAGTGAAACTTTGTTGTATGGTTTTACTGAGGTTGGTATTAAAGGGGGTGAAATATTTTGGAATGTCTCGAAATTTCACATGCACGCTTGTCTATCAAATGGGCATTCAAATCTATGATCAAATTTCAATTATACGAAACTGCTCAAAAGTGAAACTTCGTCATGCTTTTTCACTAGGGTTGGGCTTAAAGGTGGTCAAAATAGTTGGAATGTTGTGAAAGTTGGCGTGCATGCTTATTTATCTAATGGGCATCCAAATCTATCATCAAGTTTCAATTCTTAGAAGTTGGTCAAAAGCGAAACTCCATCGTGCGGTTTTGTTAGGGTTTGGCTTAAAGCAGTCGAAAATAACTCTAAACATTATGAAAGTTGGGGTGCACTCTTATCTTCGTAATGCACATCTAAATCTATGATCAAATTTTAATTCCAAGAAATTTGTCAAGAGTGAAACTCTGTCATGCAGTTTTGCTACGATTGGGGTTACAGGGGGTGAAAATAGCTCAAAACATCATGAAAATTGGAGTGCACGGTTATCTATCAAATGGGCATCCAAATCTCTGATCAAATTTCAATTTGAGAAATTATTCAGAAGTGAAACTCCATCGTTCATTTTTGCTAGAGTAAGACTCGAAGGGGTCCAAATAGCTCGGATCATTGCAAAAGTTGGCGTGCACGTTTTTATATGAAACGGGCATCCAAATCTATGATCAAAATTCAACTCCGAGAATTTGGTCAAAAGTGAAACTTCGTCATTCGATTTCATTAAGTTTTGGCTTAAAGGAGGGGAAAATGGCTTTGAGAAATAAGAAAATAATACAACCTTTTAGGGCTTGGTTTCACCAAGTTTTCCTAAGGTCCAAAATAGCTCGAAATCCCCTGAAAGCTTGTATGCATGGTTATCTCTCAAATGGGTACCTAAATTCTCTTTCAAATTTCAATTACAAGAAAGCCGAAAAAATAACATCTCTTAGACCTTTACTTGACCAACCTTGAATAATGACCAAAATAGCTCCAAACATCATGAAAGTTAGCATGCAGTCTTATCTACCAAATGCGCCAATAAATCTACGATTAAATTTTAATTTTGAGAAATTAGTCAAACGTGAAACTCCGTTGTGCAGTTTTGCTAAGGTTGGGCTTAAAGGGGGTGAAAATATTTTGGAATGTCTCAAAATTTTGCATGCATACTTGTTCATCAAATGGGCATCCAAATTTATGATCAAATTTAAATTCTAAGAAACTGCTCGAAAGTGAAACTCCGTCGTGCGGTTTTAACAAGGTTGGGCTTAAAGGTGGTCAAAATAGCCCGGAACATCGTGAAAGTTGGTGTGCATGCTTGTCTATCCAATATGCATCCAAACATATCATCAGGTTTCAATTCTGTGAATTTGGTCAAAGCTAAGACTGCATCGTGCAATTTTGTTATGGTTTGGCTTAAAGATGACGAAAATAGCTCTCAACATCGTGAAAGATGGCATGCACTCTTATTTTCCAAATGCGCATATAAATCTATGATTAAATTTTGATTCCAAGAAATTGCTTAAAAGTGAAACTCTGTCATGTACGTTTTTATGTGTTCCTCTTAAATGGGTATCTAAATCTACTTTTAAATTTGATTTCTAAGAAATTGGAAAAAAGTGCAACCTTTTAGGCCTTGGTTTGACCAAGTTTGACCAAGGGCCAAAATAGGTCAAAACCAATGAAAGTGTGTATGCATGGTTATCTCTCAAATGGGTACCTAAATTCTCTTTCAAATTTCACTTACAAGAAAGTCGAAAAAACAACATCTCTTAGACCTTTGCTTGACCAACCTTGAATAATGACCAAAATAAATTCAAACATCGTGGAAATTGGTGTGCACTGTTATCTACCAAATGCTAAGATAAATCTACGATCAAATTTTAATTCTAAGAAATTAGTCAAAAGTGAAACTCTGTTGTATGGTTTTGCTGAGGTTGGGATTAAAGGGGGTGAAATATTTTGGAACGTCTCGAAATTTTGCATGCAAGCTTATCTATAAAATGGACATTCAAATCTATGATCAAATTTCAATTATAAGAAACTGCTCAAAAGTCAAACTTCGTCATGCGTTTTCGCTAGGGTTGGGCTTAAAGGTGGTCAAAATAGCTTGGAATGTTGCGAAAGTTGGCATGCATGCTTGTTTATCTAATGGGCATCCAAATCTATGATCAAGTTTCAATTCTTAGAAGTTGGTCAAAAGTGATACTCCATCGTGTGGTTTTGTTATGGTTTGGCTTAAAGGAGTCGAAAATAACTCTGAACATCATGAAAGTTGGCGTGCACTCTTATCTTGCAAATGCACATCTAAATCTATGATCAAATTTTAATTCTGATATTTTTGACAGGAGTGAAACTCTGTCATGTGGTTTCGCTAGGATTGCAGTTACAGGGGGTGAAAATAGCTCAAAACGTCATGAAAGTCGGAGTGCATGGGCATCCATATCTATGATCAAATTTTAATTCTGAGAAATTCATCAAAAGTGAAACTACACCGTTCATTTTCACAAGAGTTGGGCTCGAAGGGGTCCAAATAGCTCGGACCATTGCACAAGTTGGCATGCATGTTTTTATATCAAACGGGCATCCAAATCTATGATCAAATTTCAACTCTGAGAATTTGGTCAAAAGTGAAACTCCATCATTCGATTTCGCTAAGGTTTGGCTTAAAGGAGGGGGAAATGGCTTTGAGAAATTGGAAACAAATACAACCTTTTAGGGCTTGGTTTCACCATGTTTTCCTAATGTCCAAAATAGCTCGAAATCACTTGAAACTTTGTATGCATGGTTATCTCTCAAATGGGTACCTAAATTCTCCTTCAAATTTCAATTATAAGAAACCCGAAAAAATAACATCTCTTAGACCTTTACTTGACCAACCTTAAATAACAACCAAAATAGCTCTTAACATCATGAAAGTTAGCATGCACTCTTATCTACTAAATGCACCGATAAATCTACGATTAAACTTTAATTTTGAGAAATTAGTCAAACGTGAAACTCCGTTGTGGGGTTTTGCTAAGGTTGGGCTTAAAGGGGGTGAAAATATTTTGGAATGTCTCAAAAGTTTGCACGCACGCTTGTTCATCAAATGGGCATCCAAATTTATGATCAATTTTAAATTCTAAGAAACTGCTCGAAAGTGAAACTCCATCGTGCGGTTTCGACAGGGTTGGGCTTAAAGGGGGGAAAAATAGCTCAAAACATCATGAAAAATGGTGTGCATGCTTGTGTATCCAATATGCATCCAAACATATGATCAGGTTTCAATTCTAAGAATTTGGTCAAAGCTGAGACTGCATCGTGTAGTTTTGTTAGGGGTTGGCTTAAAGATGCCAAAAATTGCTCTCAAAGTTTTGAAAGTTGGCATGCACTCTTATTTTCCAAATGGGCATTAAAATCTATGATTAAATTTTAATTCCAAGAAATTGGTTAAAAGTGAAACTCCGTCGTGCACATTTTTATGTGTACCTCTTAAATGGGTATCTAAATCTACTTTTAAATTTGATTTCTAAGAAATTGGAAAAAAGTGCAACCTTTTAGGCCTTGGTTTGACCAAGTTTGACCAAGGTCCAAAATAGCTTGAAATCCCCTGAAAGTGTGTATGCATGGTTATCTCTCAAATAAGTACCTAAATTCTCTTTCAAATTTCACGTACAACAAAGTCGAAAAAATTAGTCAAAAGCGAAACTCTGTTGTATGGTTTTGATAAGGTTGGGATTAAAGGGGGTGAAATATTTTGGAACATCTTGAAATTTCGCCTACACTCTTATCTATCAAATGGACATTCAAATCTATGATCAAATTTCAATTGTAAGAAACTGCTCAAAAGTGAAACTTTGTCATGCGTTTTCACTAGGGTTAGGCTTAAAGGTGGTCAAAATAGCTTGGAACATTGCAAAAGTTGGTGTGCATGCTTGTTTATCTAATGTACATCCAAATCTATGGTCAAGTTTCAATTCTTAGAAGTTGGTCAAAAGCGAAACTCCATCGTGCGGTTTTGTTGGGGTTTGGCTTAAAGGAGTCGAAAATAACTCTGAACATCATAAAAGTCGGCATGCACTCTTATCTTGCAAATGCACATTTAAATCTATTATCAAATTTTAATTTCAAGAAATTTGTCAACAGTGAAAATCCATCATGCGGTTTCGCTAAGATTGGGGTTACGGGGGTGAAAATAGCTCAAAACATTGTGAAAGTTGGAGTGCATGGTTATCTATCAAACGGACATCCAAATCTATGATCAAATTTCAATTCTGAGAAATTAGTCAGAAGTGAAACTCCGTTGTTTGTTTTCACTAGAGTTGGGCTCAAAGGGGTCCAAATAGCTCGGACCATTGCAAAAGTTGGCATGCACGTTTTTATATGAAACGGGCATCCAAATCTATGATCAAATTTCAACTCTGAGAATTTGGTCAAAAGTGAAACTCCGCCATTCGATTTCTCTAAGTTTTGGCTTAAATGAGGGGAAAATGGCTTTGAGAAATTGGAAACAAATACAACCTTTTAGGGCTTGGTTTCACCAAGTTTGCGTAAGGTCCAAAATAGCTCGAAATCCCCTGAAAGTTTGTATGCATGGTTATCTCTCAAATGGGTACCTAAATTCTCTTTCAAATTTCAATTACAAGAAAGCCAAAAAAATAACATCTCTTAGACCTTTACTTGACCAACCTTGAATAACAACCAAAATAGCTCCGAACATGCACTCTTATCTACCAAATGCGCCGATAAATCTACGATTAAGTTTAAATTTTGAGAAATTAGTCAAATGTGAAACTCCGTTGTGCGGTTTTGCTAAGGTTGGGCTTAAAGGGGCTGAAAATATTTTGGAATGTCTCAAAAGTTTGCATGCACGCTTGTTCATCAAATCGGCATCGAAATTTATGATCAAATTTAAATTCTAAGAAACTGCTCGAAAGTGAAACTCCGTCGTGTGGTTTCGACAGGGTTGGGCTTAAAGGGGGACAAAATAGCTCAAAACGTCACAAAAGTTGGTGTGCATGCTTGTCTATCCAACATTCATCCAAACATATGATTAGGTTTCAATTCTGAGAATTTGGTCAAAGCTGAGATTGCATCATGCAGTTTTGTTATGGTTTGGCTTAAAGATGCCGAAAATAGCTCTCAACATCATCAAAGTTGGCATGCACTCTTTTTTAACAAATGCACATTTAAATCTATGATTAAATTTTAACTCCAAGAAATTGGTTAAAAGTGAAACTCTGTCATGCACGTTTTTATGTGTCCCTCTTAAATGGGTATCTAAATCTACTTTTAAATTTGATTTCTAAGAAATTGGAAAAAAGTGCAACCTTTTAGGCCTTGGTTTGACCAAGGTCCAAAATAGCTCGAAATCCCCCGAAAGTGTGTATGCATGGTTGTCTCTTAAATGGGTACCTAAATTCTCTTTCAAATTTCACTTACAAGAAAGTCGAAAAAATAGCATCTCGTAGACCTTTGCTTGACCAACCTTGAATAATGACCAAAATAAATTCGAACATCGTGGAAATTGGTGTGCACTGTTATCTACCAAATGCTAAGATAACTCTATGATCAAATTTTAATTTTCAGAAATTAGTCAAAAGAGAAACTCTGTTGTATGGTTTTGCTGAGGTTGGGATTAAAGGGGGTGAAATATTTTGGAACGTCTTGAAATTTTCCCTGCATGCTTGTGTATCAAATGGACATTCAAATCTATGATCAAATTTCAATTATAAGAAACTGCTCAAAAGTGAAACTTCGTCATGCGTTTTTTCTAGGGTTGGGCTTAAAGGTGGTCAAAATAGATTGGAACGTTGCGAAAGTTGGTGTGCATGCTTGTTTATCTAATGGACATCCAAATCTATGATTAAGTTTCAATTCTTAGAAGTTGGTCAAAAGCGAAACTCCATCGTGTAGTTTTGTTGGGGTTTGGCTTAAAGGAGTCGAAAATAACTCTGAACATCATGAAAGTTGGCATGCACTCTTATCTTCCAAATGCACATCTAATTCTATGATCAAATTTTAATTCTGAGATTTTTGTCAAGAGTGAAACTCCGTCATGCGGTTTCACTAGGATTGGGGTTACAAGGGGTGAAAATAGCTCAAAACGTCACGAAAGTTGGAGTGCATGGTTATCTATCAAATGGGCATCCAAATCTATCATGAAATTTCAATTCTGAGAAATTAGTCAGAAGTGAAACTCTGTCATTCATTTTCGCTAGAGTTGGGCTTGAAGGGGTCCAAATAGCTCGTACCATTGCATAATTTAGCGTGCCCATTTCTATATCAAATGGGCATCCAAATATATGATCAAATTTCAACTCCGAGAATTTGGTCAAAAGTGAATCTCCGTCATTCGATTTTGCTAAGGTTTGGCTTAAAGGAGGGGAAAATGGCTTTGAGAAATTGGAAATAAATACAACCTTTTAGGGCTTTGTTTCACCAAGTTTGCCTAAGGTCAAAATAGATTGAAATCCCCTGAAATTTTGTATGCATGGTTATCTCTCAAATGGGTACCTAAATTCTCTTTCAAATTTCGATTACAAGAAAGCCGAAAAAATAACATCTCTTAGACCTTTACTTAACCAACATTGAATAACAACCAAAATAGCTCCGAACATCATGAAAGTTAGAATGCACTCTTATCTACCAAATGCACTGATAAATCTACGATTAAATTCTAATTTTGAGAAATTAGTCAAATGTGAAACTCCATTGTGCGGTTTTTCTAAGGTTGGACTTAAAGGGGGTGAAAATATTTTGGAATGTCTCAAAAGTTTGCATGCACGCTTGTTCATCAAATGGGCACCCAAATTGATTATCAAATTTAAATTCTAAGAAACTACTCGAAAGTGAAACTCCGTCGTGCGGTTTCCATAGGGTTGGGCTTAAAGGGGGGAAAAATAGCACGAAACATCGTGAAAAATGGTGCGCATGCTTGTCTATCAAATATGCATCCAAATATATGATCAGGTTTAAATTATGAGAATTTGGTCAAAGCTGAGACTGCATCGTACATTTTTGTTAGGGTTTGGCTTAAAGATGCCGAAAATAGCTCTCAACATCATGAAAGTTGGCATGCACTCTTATTTTTCAAATGCCCACTTAAATCTATGATTAAATTTTAATTCCAAGAAATTGGTTAAAAGTGAAACTCTGTTGTGCATGTTTTTATGTGTGCCTCTTAAATGGGTATCTAAATCTACTTTTAAATTTGATTTCTAAGAAATTGGAAAAAAGTTCAACCTTTTAGGCCTTGGTTTGACCAAGTTTGACCAAGGTCCAAAATAGCTCGAAATCCCCTTAAAGTGTGTATGCATGGTTATCTCTCAAATGGGTACCTAAATTCTCTTTCAAATTTCACTTACAAGAAAGTCGAAAAAATAGCATCGCTTAGACCTTTGCTTGAGCAACCTTGAATAATGACCAAAATAACTTCAAACATCATGGAAGTTGGTGTGCACTGTTATCTACCAAATGCTAAGATAAATCTAGGATCAAATTTTAATTCTAAGAAATTAGTCAAAAGTGAAACTTTGTTGTATGGTTTTGCTGAGGTTGGGATTAAAGGGGGTGAAATATTCTGGAACGTCTCGAAATTTTGCATGCACGCTTGTCTATCAAATGGACATTCAAATCTATGATCAAATTTCAATTATAAGAAACTGCTCAAAGTGAAACTTTGTCATGCGTTTTCGCTAGGGTTGGGCTTAAAGGTGGTCAAAATAGCTTGGAACGTTGCGAAAGTTGGCATGCATGCTTTTTTATCTCATGGGCATTGAAATCTATGATCAAGTTTCAATTCTTAGAAGTTGGTCAAAAGCAAAACTCCATCGTGCAGTTTTGTTAGGGTTTGGCTTAAAGGAGTTGAAAATAAATCTGATCATCATGAAAGTTGGTGTGCACTCTTATCTTCCAAATGCGCATCTAAATCTATGATCAAATTTTAATTTCAAGAAATTTGTCAAGAGTGAAACTCTGTCATGCGGTTTCGCTAAGATTGGGGTTACAGGTGGTGAAAATAGCTCAAAACGTCGTGAAAGTTGGAGTGCACGGTTATCTATCAAACGGGCATCCAAATCTATGATCAAATTTCAATTTTGAAAAATTAGTCAGAAGTGAAACACCGTTTTTCATTTTCACTAAAGTTGGGCTCGAAGGGGGTCCAAATAGCTCGGACCATTGCAAAAGTTGGCGTGCACATTTTTATATCAAACGGGCATCCAAATCTATGATCAAGTTTCAACTCCAATAATTCAGTCAAAATTGAAACTCCATCATTCGATTTCGCTAAGGTTTTCCTTAAAGGAAAAACTGCAAGCTTTTAGGCCTTGGTTTGACCAAGTATGAGCAAATTTGAATTCTGAGAAACTGCTCAAAAGTGAAACTCTGTCGTGCGGTTTCTCTAGGTTTGGGCTTAAAAGGGGACAAAATAATAGCTCGAAATAATGCAAAATTTGGCCTGCATGATTGTTTATCCAATGGGCATCCAAATGTATAATCAAGTTTCTATTCCAAGAAGTACATCAAAATTGAAACTCGATCGTACAATTTTGTTAGGGTTTGGATTTAAGGAACTGAAAATAACTATGAACATCATGAAAGTTGGCGTGCACACTTATCATCCAAATGCACATCGAAAGATATGATCAAATTTTAATTCTGAGAAATTTGTAAAAAGTGAAACTTCGTCATGCGGTTTCGCAAAGGTTGGGGTTAAAGGTGGTCAAAATAGCTTGGAACATTGTGAAAGTTAGCATGCATGCTTGTTTATCTAATGGGCATCCAAATCTATGATCAAGTTTCAATTCTTAGAAGTTGGTCGAAAGCGAAACTCCATCGTTCTGTTTTGTTAGGGTTTGGCTTAAAGGAGTTGAAAATAACTCTGAACATCATGAAAGTTGATGTGCACTCTTATCTTCCAAATGTACATCTAAATCTATGATCAAATTTTAATTTCAAGAAATTTGTCAAGAGTGAAACTTTGTCATGCGGTTTCGCTAAGAATGGGGTTACAGGGGGTGAAAATAGCTCAAAATGTCGTAAAAGTTGGAGTGTACAGTTATCTATCAAATGGGCATCCAAATCTATGATCAAATTTAAATCTAAGAGATTAGTCAGAAGTCAAACTCCATCGTTCATTTTTGCTAGAGTTGGGATCGAAGGGGTCCAACTAGCTCGGACCATTGCAAAAGTTGGAGTGCACGTTTTTATATAAAACGGGCATCCAAATCTATGATCAAATTTCAACTCCGAGAATTTGGTCAAAAGTGAAAATCCATCATTCAATTTTGCTAAGTTTTGGCTTAAAGGAGGGGCAAATGGCTTTGAGAAATTGCAAACAAATACAACCTTTTAGGGCTTGGTTTCACCAAGTTTGCCTAAGGTCCAAAATAGCTCGAAATCCCCTGAAATTTTGTATGCATTGTTATCTCTCAAATGGGTACCTAAATTCTCTTTCAAATTTCAATTACAAGAAAGCCGAAAAAATAACATCTCTTAGACCTTTAATTGACAAACCTTGAATAACGACCAAAATAGCTCCGAACATCATGAAAGTTAGCGTGCACTCTTATCTACCAAATGCGCCAATAAATCTACAATTAAATTTTAATTTTGAGAAATTAGTCAAGTGTGAAACTTCGTTGTGCGGTTTTGCTAAGGTTGGACTTAAAGGGGGTGAAAATATTTTCGAATGTCTCAAAAGTTTGCATGCATGCTTGTTCATCAAATGGGCATTGAAATTTATGATCAAATTTAAATTCTAAGAAATTGCTCGAAAGTGAAACTCCGTCGTGTCGTTTTGACAGGGTTGGGATTAAAGTGGGTCAAAATAGCTCGAAACGTCACGAAAGTTGGCATGCATGCTTGTCTATCCAATATGCATCCAAACATATGCTCAGGTTTCAATTCTGAGAATTTGGTCAAACCTGAGACTGCATTGTGTAGTTTTGTTATGGTTTGACTTAAAGATGTCGAAAATAGCTCTCAATATCGTGAAAGTTGGCATGCACTCTTATTTTCCAAATGCGCATTAAAATCTATGATTAAATTTTAATTCAAAGAAATTGGTTAAAAGTGAAACTCCGTCGTGCGCGTTTTTATGTGTGCCTCTAAAATGGGTATCTAAATCTACTTTTAAAATTGATTTCTAAGAAATTGGAAAAAAGTGCTACCTTTTAGGCCTTCGATTTACCAAGTTTGACCAAGGTAAAAAGTAGCTCAAAATCCCCCGAAAGTGTGTATGCATGGTTATCTCTCAAATGGGTACCTAAATTCTCTTTCAAATTTCACTTACAAGAAAGTCAAAAAAATAGCATCTCTTAGACCTTTACTTGACCCACCTTGAATAATGACCAAAATAAATTCAAACATCATGGGTATTGGTGTGCACTATTATCTACCAAATGCTAAGATAAATCTACAATCAAATTTTAATTCTGAGAAATTAGTCAAAAGTGAAACTCTGTTGTATGGTTTTGCTGAGGTTGGGATTAAAAGCGGTGAAATATTTTTTAACGACTTGAATTTTTGCGTGCAGGCTTGTCTATCAAATGGACATTCAAATCTATGATCAAATTTCAATTATATGAAACTGCTCAAAAGTGAAACTTCGTCATGCGTTTTGGCTAGGGTTGGGCTTAAAGGTGGTCAAAATAGCTTGGAACGTTGCAAAAGTTGGCGTGCATGCTTGTTTATCTAATGGGCATCCAAATCTCTGATCAAGTTTCAATTCTTAGAATTTGGTCAAAAGCAAAAATCCATCGTGTGGTTTTGTTAGGGTTTGGCTTAAAGGAGTCAAAAATAACTCTCAACATCATGAAAGTTGGAGTGCACTCTTATCTTGCAAATGCACATCTAAATCTATGATCAAATTTTAATTACGATATTTTTGTCAAGAGTGAAACTCTGTCATGCAGTTTCGCTAGGATTGGGGTTATAGGGGTGAAAATAGCTCAAAACGTCGCGAAAGTTAGAGTGCACAGTTATCTATCAAACATGCATCCAAATCTATGATCAAATTTCAATTCTGAGAAATTAGTCAAAAGTGAAACTCTGCCGTTCATTTTCGCTAGAGTTGGGCTCGAAGGGGTCCAAATAGCCCAGACCATTGCACAAGTTGGCGTGCATGTTTTTATATCAAACGGGAATCCAAATCTATGATCAAATTTCAACTCCAAGCATTTGTTCAAAAGTGAAACTCTGTCATTCGATTTCGTTTAAAGGAGGGGGAAATGGCTTTGAGAAATTCGAAACAAATACAACCTTTTAGGGCTTGGTTTCACCAAGTTTGCCGAAGGTCCAAAATAGCTCGAAATCCCCTGAAAGTTTGTATGCATGGTTATCTCTCAAAAGGGTACCTAAATTCTCTTTCAAATTTCAATTATAAGAAAGCCGAAAAAATAACATCTCTTAGAGCTTTACTTGAGCAACCTTGAATAACAACCAAAATAGCTCCGAACATCATGAAAGTTAGCATGCACTCTTATCTACCAAATGCGCCGATAAATCTACGATTAAATTTTAATTTTGAGAAATTAGTCAAACGTGAAACTCCGTTGTGAGGTTTTGCTAAGGTTGGGCTTAAAGGGGGTGAAAATATTTTGGAATGTCTCAAAATTTTGCATGCACGCTTTCTCATCAAATGGGCATCCAAATTTATGATCAAATTTAAATTCTAAGAAACTGCTCAAAAGTGAAACTCCGTCGTGCGGTTTCGACAGGGTTGGGCTTAAATGGGGGGAAAAATAGCTCGAAACATAATGAAAAATGGCATGCATGCTTTTCTATCCAATATGCATCCAAACATATGATCGGATTTCAATTCTGATAATTTGGTCAAAGCTGAGACTACATCGTGCAGTTTTGTTAGGGTTTTCCTTAAAGATGCTAAAAATAGCTCTCAACATTGTGAAAGTTGGCATGCAGTCTTATTTTCCAAATGTGCATTTAAATCTATGATTAAATTCTAATTCCAAGGAATTGGTTAAAAGTGAAACTCCGTCATGCACGTTTTTATGTGTGCCTCTCAAATGGGTATCTAAATATACTTTTAAATTTGATTTGTAAGAAATTGAAAAAAAGTGCAACCTTTTAGGCATTGGTTTGACCAAGATTGACCAAGGTCAAAAATAGCCCAAAATCCCATGAAAGTGTGTATGCATGGGTATCTCTCAAATGGGTACCTAAATTCTCTTCCAAATTTCACTTACAAGAAAGTTGAAAAAATAGCATCTCTTAGACCTTTGCTTGACCAACCTTGAATAATGACCAAAATAACTTCAAACATTGTGGAAATTGGTGTGCACTGTTATCTACCAAATGCTAATATAAATCTATGATCAAATTTTAATTCTAAGAAATTAGTCAAAAGTGAAACTCTATTGTATGGTTTTGCTGAGGTTGGGATTAAAGTGGGTGAAATATTTTGGAACGTCTTGAAATTTTACATGCACGCTTGTCTATGAAATGGACATTCAAATCTATGATCAAATTTAAATTATATGAAACTGCTCAAAAGTGAAACTTCGTCATCCATTTTTGCTAGGGTTGGGCTTAAAGGTGGTCAAAATAGCTTGGAAAGTTGCGAAATTTGGAGTGCATACTTGTTTATCTAATGGGCATCCGAATCTATGATCAAGTTTCAATTCTTAGAAGTTGGTCAAAAGCGAAACTCCATTGTGCGGTTTTGTTAGGGTTTTGCTTAAAGGAGTCGAAAATAACTCTGAACATTATGAAACTCGGCATCCACTCTTATCTTCCAAATGCACATCTAAATCTATGACCAAATTTTAATTTTGAGAAATGTGTCAAGAGTGAAACTCCGTCATGCAATTTCACTAAGATTGGGGTTACAAGGGGTGAAAATAACTCAAAACGTCAAGAAAGTTGGAGTGCACGGTTATCTATCAAACAGGCATCCAAATCTATGATCAAATTTCAACTCCGAGAATTTGCTCAAAAGTGAAACTCCATCATTTGATTTCGCTAAGGTTTGGCTTAAGGAGGGGAAAATGGCTTTGAGAAATTGGAAACAAATGCAACCTTTTATGTCTTGGTTTCACCAAGTTTTCCTAAGGTCCAAAATAGCTCGAAATCCCCTGAAAGTGTGTATGCATGGTTATCTCTCAAATGGGTATCTAAATTCTCTTTCAAAGTTCAATTACAAGAAAGTTGAAAAAATAGCATCTATTAGACCTTTGCTTGACCAACCTTATAAATAATGACCAAAATAACTTTGAACATCATGAAAGTTGGTGTGCACTGGTATCTACCAAATGCGAAGATAAATATATGATCAAATTTTAATGCTAAGAAATTCGTCAAAAGTGAAACTATGTTGTATGGTTTTGTTGAGGTTGGGATTAAAGGGGTGAAATATTTTGGAACGTCTTGAAATTTCACGTGTACGCTTGTCTATCAAATGGGCAATCAAATCTATGAATCAAATTTCAATTATAAGAAACTGCTCAAAAGTGAAACTTCGTCATGCCTTTTTGCTAAGGTTGGGCTTAAAGGTGGTCAAAATAGATCAAAACGTTGCGAAAGTTGGCGTGCATGCTTGTTTATCCAATGGGCATCCAAATCTATGATCAAGTTTCAATTCTTAGAAGTTGGTCAAAAGCAAACCTCCATCCTGTGGTTTTGTTAGGGTTTGGCTTAAAGGAGTCAAAAATAACTCTGAACATCATGAAAGTTGGCGTGCACTCTTATCTTCTGAATGCACATCCAAATCTATGATCAAATTTTAATTTCAATAAATTTGTCAAGGGTGAAACTCCATCATGCGGTTTTGCTAAGATTAGGGTTATAGTGGGTGAAAATAGCTCAAAACGTCATGAAAGTTGGATTGCACGGTTATCTATCAAACGGGCATCCAAATCTATGATCAAATTTCAATTTTGAGAACTTAGTTAGAAGTGAAACTCCGTCGTTCATTTTCGCTAGAGTTGGGCTCGAAGGGGTCCAAATAGCTCGGACCATTGCAAAAGGTGGTGTGGATATTTTTCTATCAAAAGGGCATCCAAATCTATGATCAAATTTCAACTTCAAGAATTTGGTCAAAAGCGAAACTCCGTCATTCAATTTCACTAAGGTTTGGCTTAAAGGAGGGGAAAATGGCCTTGAGAAATTGGAAACAAATGCAACCTTTTATGTCTTGGTTTCACCAAGTTTTCCTAAGGTCCAAAATAGGTCAAAATCCCCTGAAAGTTTCTATGCATGGTTATCTCTCAAATGGGTACCTAAATTCTCTTTCAAATTTCAATTACAAGAAAGCCAAAAAAATAACATCTCTTAGACCTTTACTTGACGAACCTTGAATAATGACCAAAATAGCTCTGAACATGATGAAAGTTAGCATGCACTCTTATCTACCAAATGCGTCGATAAATCTACGATTAAATTTTAATTTTGAGAAATTAGTCAAAGGTGAAACTCTGTTGTGCAGTTTTGCTAAGGTTGGGCTTAAAGGGGGTGAAAATATTTTGGAATGTCTCAAAATTTTGCATGCACGCTTGTTCATCAAATGGGCATCTAAATTTATGATCAAATTTAAATTCTAAGAAACTGCTCGAAAGCGAAACTCCGTCGTGCGGTTTCGACAGGGTTGGGCTTAAAGGGGGTCAAAATAGCTCGAAACATCGCAAAAGTTGGTGTGCATACTTGTCTATCCAATATGCATCCAAACATATGATCAGGTTTCAATTTTGAGAATCTGGTCAAAGGTGAGACTGCATCGTGCAGTTTTTTTAGGGTTTGGCTTAAAGATTGCAAAAATAGCTCTCAATATCGTGAAGGTTGGCATGCACTCTTATTTTCCAAATGCACATTTAAATCTATGATTAAATTTGAATTCCAAGAAATTGGTTAAAAGTGAAACTCCGTCGTGCACGTTTTTATGTGTGCCTCTTAAATGGGTATCCAAATCTACTTTTAAATTTGATTTCTAAGAAATTTGAAAAAAGTGCAACCTTTTAGACCTCGGTTTGAACAAGTTTGACCAAGTTCCAAAATAGCTAGAAATCCCCTGAAAGTGTGTATGCATGGATATCTCTCAAATGGGTACCTAAATTCTCTTTCAAATTTCACTTACAAGAAAGTCGAAAAAATAGCATCTCTTAGACCTTTGCTTGACCAACCTTGAATAATGACCAAAATAACTTCGAACATCGTGAAAGTTGGTGGGCACTGTTATCTACCAAATGCTAAGATAAATCTACGATCAAATTTTAATTCTGAGACATTAGTCAAAAGGGAAACCCTGTTGTATGGTTTTTTTGAGGTTGGGATTAAAGGGGGTGAAATATTTCTGAACGTCTCGAAATTTTGCGTGCACGCTTTTCTATCAAATGGACATTCAAATCTATGATCAAATTTCGATTATAAGAAACTGCTCAAAAGTGAAACTTCGTCATGCGTTTTCGCTAGGCTTGGGCTTAAAGGTGGTCAAAATAGCTTGGAACGTTGCACAAGTTGGCGTGCATGCTTGTTTATCCAATGGGCATCCAAATCTATGATCAAGTTTCAATTCTTAGAAGTTGGTCAAAAGCAAAACTCCGTCATGCGGTTTTGTTAGGGTTTTGCTTAAATGAGTCGAAAATAACTCTAAACATCATGAAAGTTGGTGTGCACTCTTATCTTCCAAA
This sequence comes from Pseudotsuga menziesii, assembly GCA_001517045.1. Lineage (NCBI taxonomy): Eukaryota > Viridiplantae > Streptophyta > Pinopsida > Pinales > Pinaceae > Pseudotsuga > Pseudotsuga menziesii. The sequence goes on along the minus strand of LPNX010975531.1, from coordinate 36,324 downwards.
TGCACATATAAATCTATGATCAAATTTTCATTCAGAGAAATTTGTCTAGAGTGAAACTCCATCATGCAGTTTTTCTAGGATTGGGGTTACAGGGGGTGAAAATAGCTCAAAACGTCGCGAAAGTTGGAGTGCATGGTTATCTATCAAATGGGCATCAAATCTATTATCAAATTTGAATTCTGAGAAATTAGTCAGAAGTGAAACTCTGTCGTTCATTTTCGCTAGAGTTGGGCTTGAAGGGGTCCAAATAGCTTGGACCATTGCAAAAGTTGGCGTGCATGTTTTTATATCAAACGGGCATCCAAATATATGATCAAATTTCAACTCCAAGAATTTGGTCAAAATTGAAACTCCATCATTCTATTTCGCTAAGGTTTGGCTTAAAGGAAAAAGTGCAAGCTTTTAGGCCTTGGTTTGACCAAGTATGAGCAAATTTGAATTTTGAGAAACTGCTCAAAAGTGAAACTCTGTCGTGCAGTTTCACTAGGGTTGGGCTTAAAAGGGGTTAAAATAATAGCTCAAAACGTTCCAAAATTTGGCGTGCATGATTGTTTATCCAATGGGTAGCCAAATCTATAATCGAGTTTCTATTCTAAGAAGTACGTAAAAAGTGAAACTTGATCGTACAATTTTGTTAGGGTTTGGCTTAAAGGAGTTGAAAATAACTATGAACATTGTTAAAGTTGGAGTGCACACTTATGATCCAAATGCGCATCAAAAGAAATGATCAAATTTTAATTCCAGGAAATTTGTAAAAAGTGAAACTTCGTTGTGCGGTTTTGCAAAGGTTGGGGTTGAAGGGGGTGAAAATAGATCGGAATGTCTTGAAAGTTGGAGTGCATGCTTGTCTATCAAATGGGCATCCAAATCTATGATCAAATTTCAATTGCGAGAAAATTGTCAAAAGTGAAACTTCATCGTGCATTTTCGCTAGAGTTCGGCTTAAAGCGGGTCCAAATAGATCGAAACATTGCAAAAGTTTACATGCATGCTTGTATATCAACCGGGCATCGAAATCTATGATCAAATTTCAATTCTGTGAATTTGGTCAAAAGTGAAACTCCATCATGCAGTTTCGCTAAGGTTTGGCTTAACAGAGGGAAAAAGAGCTCTGAACATCACTAAATTTGGCATGCACTCTTATCTACCAAATGGGCATCTAAATCTATTATCATATTTCAATTCTAAGAAATTGGTCAAAAGAGAAACTTTATCGTGCGCTTTCGCTAAGGTTGCACTTAAAGGGAGTGAAATAGCTTGGAACGTCGTGAAAGTTAGCGTGTACGCTTGTTTATTGAAATGGGTACATAAATCTACTTTTAAATTTCACTTCTTAAAATGTCAACAAAAGTGCATCTTTTCAGCTTTTGTTTGACCATCCTTGAATGAGGGCCAAAATAGCTCCAAATAGCATAAAATAGGTGTCCATGCCTTATCTTTGAAATGGGTATCTAAATCTACTTCAAAATTTGAATTTTAAGAAAATGGGAAAAATGCAACGTTTTAGGCCTTGGTTTTACAAAGTTTGACCAAGGTCCAAAATGGCTCACAATCCCAAAACAATCTACATGTAGGGATTATCTCTTAAATGGGTACCTAAATACAGTTTCAAATTTCAATTTTGAGAAAGTCAAGAAAAGTGCATTTCTTAGAACTTGGTTTGACCAACCTTAACTAAGTACTGAAATAACTCCAAATTCACAAAAATATGTGTGCCTCTTAAATGGGCATCTAAATCTACATTTAAATTTGATTTCTAAGAAATTGGAAAAAATTGCAACCTTTTAGACCTTGGTTTGACCAAGTTTGACCAAGGTCAAAAATAGCGCGAAATCCCTTGAAAGTGTGTATGCATGGTTATCTCTCAAATGGGTATCTAAATTCTCTTTGAAATTTCAATTACAAGAAAGTTGAAAAAATAGCATTTCTTAGACCTTTGCTTGACCAACCTTGAATAATGACCAAAATAACTTCAAACATTGTGAAAGTTGGTTTGCACTGTTAGCTACCAAATGTTAAGATAAATCTACGATCAAATTTTAATTCTTAGAAATTAGTCAAAAGTGAAACTCTGTTGTATGGTTTATATGAGGTTGGAATTAAAGGGGGTGAAATATTTTGGAACGTCTTGAAATTTTGCGTGCACGCTTGTCTATCAAATGGGCATTGAAATCTATGATCAAATTTCAATTATAAGAAACTACTCAAAAATGAAAATAGGGTTGGGCTTAAAGATGGTCAAACTAGCTTGGAACGTGGCAAAAGTTGGCGTGCATGCTTGTTTATCTAATGGGCATCCAAATCTATGATCAAGTTTCAATTCTTAGAAGTTGGTCCAAAGCGAAACTCCATCGTGTGGTTTTCTTAGGGTTTGGCTTGAAGGAGTCGAAAATAACTATGAACATCATAAAAGTTGGTGTGCACTCTTATCTTCCAAATGCGCATCTAAATCTATGATCAAATTTTAATTCTGAGAAATTGGTCAAGAGTGAAACTCTTTCATGTGGTTTCGCTAAGATTGGGGTTAAAGGGCGTGAAAATAGCTCAAAGCGTCGTGAAAGTTCGAGTGCACAGTTAGCTATCAAACGAGCATCCGAATCTATGATCAAATTTCAATTCTGAGAAATTGGTCAGAAGTGAAACTCCGTCATGCATTTTCTCTAGAGTTGGGCTCGAAGGGGACCAAATAGCTCGGACCATTGCAAAAGTTGGCATGCACATTTTTATATCAAACGAGCATCCAAATCTATGATCAAATTTCATCTATAGAATTTGGTCAAAAGTGAAACTCCATCATTCAATTTTGCTAAGGTTTGGCTTAAAGGAGGGGAAAATAGCTGAGAAATTGGAAACAAATGCAACCTTTTAGGCCTTGGTTTCACCAAGTTTGCCTAAGTTCCAAAATAGCTCGAAATCACCTGAAAGTTTGTATGCATGGTTATCTCTCAAATGGTTACCTAAATTCTCTTTCAAATTTTAATGACAAGAAAGCCGAAAAAACAACATCACTTAGACCTTTACTTGACCAACCTTGATAACGACCAAAATAGCTCCGAACATCATGAAAGTTAGCATGCACTCTTATCTACCAAATGCGCCGATAAATCTACAATTAAATTTTAATTTTGAGAAATTAGTCAAACGTGAAACTTCGTTGTGTAGTTTTGCTAAGGTTGGGCTTAAAGCGGGTGAAAATATTTCACAACGTCGTGAAATTTCATGTGCAATCTTGTCTATCAAATGGACATCCAAATCTATGAACAAATTTCAATTTTGAGAAACTGCTCAAAAGTGAAACTCTGTCATATGATTTCACTAGGGTTGGGCTTAAAAGGGGTCAAAATAATAGCTCAAAACGTTGCAAAATTTAACGTTCATGATTGTTTATCCAAGGGCATCCAAATCTATGATCAAGTTTCCATTCTAAGAAGTACACCAAAAGTGAACCACCATCGTACAGTTTTGTTAGGGTTTGGCTTAAAGGAGCTGAAAATAACTCTGAACATCATGAAAGTTGGCATGCACACTTATCATCCAAATGTGCATCAAAAGATATGATCAAATTTTAATTCCGATAAATTTGTAAAAAGTGAAACTCCGTCGTGCGGTTTCTTAAAGGTTGGGGTTAAAGGGGGTGAAAATAGCTCAGAACGTCGCGAAAGTTGGAGTGCACGCTTGTCTATCAAATGGGCATCCAAATCTATGATCAAATATCAATTGCGAGAAAATTGTCAAAAGTGAAACTTCGTCGTGCATTTTCGCTATAGTTCGGCTTAAAGCGGGTCCAAATAGCTCAAAACAGGTATCCAAATCTATGATCAAATTTCAATTCTGGGAATTTGGTGAAAAGTGAAACTCTGTCATGCGGTTTCTCTAAGGTTTGGCTTAAAGGAGGGAAAAAGAGCTTTGAACATTACTAAATTTGGCATGCATTCTTATCTACCAAATGGGCATCTAAATATATGATCATATTTCAATTCTAAGAAATTGGTCAAACAAAAAACTTTATCGTGCGCTTTCGCTAAGGTTGCACTTAAAGGGAGTGAAATAGCTCGAAACGTCGTGAAAGTTAGTGTGTACGCTTGTTTATTGAAATGGGTACCTAAATCCACTTTCAAATTTCACTTCTGAAAAAGTCAACAAAAGTGCATCTTTTCAACTTTTGTTGGACCATCCTTGAATGAGGGCCAAAATAGCTCCAAATCTCATAAAAATAGGTGTCCATGCCTATCTTTAAAATGGGTATCTAAATCTACTTTAAAATTTGAATTTTCAGAAAATGGAAAAAATGCAACGTTTTAGGCCTTGGTTTGACAAAGTTTGACCAAGGTCCAAAATGGCTCGCAATTCCAAAAAAATCTACATGTAGGGATTATCTCTCAAATGGGTACCTAAATACAGTTTCAAATTTTAATTTCAAGAAGGGCAAGAAAAGTGCATTTATTAGAACTTGGTGTGACCAACCTTGACTAAGTGCCGAAATGGGTATCTAAATCTACTTTTAAATTTGATTTCTAGGAAATAGGACTTTTAGGCCTGAAAGTTTGTATGCATGGTTATCTCACAAATGGGTGCCTAAATTCTCTTTCAAATTTCAATTATAAGAAAGCAAAAAAAGAACATCTCTTAGACCTTTACTTGACCAACCTTGAATAATGACCAAAATAGCTCCGAACATCATGAAAGTTAGCATGCACTCTTATCTACCAAATGCACCGATAAATCTACGATTAAATTTTAATTTTGAGAATTTAGTCAAACGTGAAACTCTGTTGTGTGGTTTTGCTAAGGTTGGGCTTAAAGGGGGTGAAAATATTTTGGAATGTCTCAAAAGTTTGCATGCATGCTTGTGCATCAAATGGGCATCCAAATTCATGATCAAATTTAAATTCTAAGAAACTACTCGAAAGTGAAACTCCTTCGTGCAGTTTCGACGGGTTGGGCTTAAAGGGGGCAAAATAGCTCGAAACGTCATGAAAGTTGGTGTGCATACTTGTCTATCCAATATGCATCCAAACCTATGATCAAGTTTAAATTCTGAGAATTTGGTAAAAGATGAGACTGCATCTTACATTTTTGTTAGGGTTTGGCTTAAAGATGCCGAAAATAGCTCTCAGCATTGTGAAAGTTGGCATCCACTCTTATCTTCCAAATGCACATTAAATTTGTATGCATGGTTATCTCTCAAACGGTTACCTAAATTCTCTTTTAAATTTCAATTACAAGAAAGCCGAAAAAATAACATCTCTTAGACCTTTACTTGACCAACCTTGAATAACGACCAAAACAGCTCTGAACATCATGAAAGTTAGCATGCTCGTACCATTGCAAAAGTTGGCGTGCATGTTTTTATATAAAATGGGAATCCAAATCTATGATCAAATTCCAACTCCAAGAATTTGGTAAAAAGTGAAACTCCGTCATTCGATTTCGCTAATGTTTGGCTTAAAGGAGGGGAAAATGGCTTTGAGAAATTGGAAACAAATGCAACCTTTTAGGGCTTGGTTTCACCAAGTTTTCCTGAGGTCCATAATAGCTCG
>LPNX010975531.1:4984-28096 GCA_001517045.1 Pseudotsuga menziesii | reverse complement strand
TTCTCTTTCAAATTTCACTTACAAGAAAGTAAAAAAAATAGCATCTCTTAGACCTTTGCTTGACCAACCTTGAATAATGACCAAAATAACTTTGAACATCATGAAAGTTGGTGTGCACTGTTATCTACCAAATGCTAAGATAAATCTATGACCAAATTTTAATTCTGAGAAATTAGTCAAAAGTGAAACTCTGTTGTATGGTTTTGCTGAGGTTGGGATTAAAGGGGGTGAAATATTTTGGAACATCTAAAAATTTCACGTGCACACTTGTCTATCAAATGGACATTCAAATCTATGATCAAATTTCAATTATAAGAAACTGCTCAAAAGTGAAACTTCTTCATGCATTTTCGATAGGGTTGGGCTTAAAGGTGGTCAAAATAGCTTGGAACGTTATGAAAGTTGGCGTGCATGCTTGTTTATCTAATGGGCATCCAAATATATGATCAAGTTTAATTTCTTAGAAGTTGGTCAAAAGCGAAACTCCATCATGCGGTTTTGTTAGGGTTTGGCTTAAAGGAGTCGAAAATAACTCTGAACATCATGAAAGTTGGCGTGCAAACTTATCTTCCAAATGCACATCGAAATCTATGATAAAATTATAATTCCAAGAAATTTGTCAAGAGTGAAACTCTATCATGTGGTTTCGCTAAGATTGGGGTTACAGGGGGTGACAATAGCTCAAAACGTCGCGAAAGTTGGAGTGCACAATTATCTATCAAAAGGGCATCCAAATCTATGATCAAATTTCAATTCTGAGAAATTAGTCAGAAGTGAAACTCCATCGTTCATTTTCGCTAGAGTTGGGCTCGAAGGGGTCCAAATAGCTCTGACCATTGCAAAACTTAGCATCCATGTTTTTATATCAAACGGGCATCCAAATCTATGATCAAATTTCAACTCCGAGAATTTGGTCAAAACTGAAACTCCATCATTTGATTTCGCTAAAGTTTGGCTTAAAGGAAAAAGTGCAAGCTTTTAGGCCTTGGTTTGACCAAGTATGAGCTAATTTGAATTTTGAGAAACTACTCAAAAGTGAAACTCTGCCGTGTGGTTTCACTAGGGTTGGGCTTAAAAGGGGTCAAAATAATAGCTCAAAACGTTGCAAAATTTGGCATGCATGATTGTTATCCAATGGGCATCCAAATATATAATCAAGTTTCTATTCTAAGAAGTACGTCAAATGTGAAACTCGATCGTACCATTTTGTTAGAGTTTCGCTTAAAGGAGCTGAAAATAACTATGAACATCATGAAAGTTGGCGTGCACACTTATCATCCAAATGCGCATCAAGAGAAATGATCAAATGGTCAAAATAGCTTGGAACATTGCAAAAGTTGGAGTGCATGCTTGTTTATCTAATGGGCATCCAAATCTATGATCAAGTTTCAATTCTTCGAAGTTGGTCAAAAGCGAAACTCCGTCATGTGGTTTTCTTAGGGTTTGGCTAAAGGGAGTCGAAAATAACTCTAAACATTATCTAAGTTGGCATGCACTCTTATCTTCCAAATGCACATCTAAATCTATGATCAAATTTTAATTTCAATTATTAGAAGTTGCTCAAAAGCGAAACTCCGTCATGCAGTTTTCTTAGGGTTTGGCTTAAAGGAGTCGAAAATAACTCTGAACATTATGTAAGTTGGCATGCACTCTTTTTTTTCAAAGAGAAAAAAGCGTAATTTTCATTCATCCTTAAGAGATCCAAAATTACATATTGGTATTCACTCTATCTGTGAATCGAAAGCCTATCTCATAGATCCATTGATAAGACTCCATGGTCTGCTATCAATTTACTGAAGAGAAAAACAGGGCAATATACTCCCAATCTGTCCGCCACATAGTTCAGAATGTTTTTTGTAACAAAAGGAAATACACAATAGACATATTCATACTGCCGCTGTAGATAGCAATATAGTGGGAATCATTACAGACTGTCAATAGATAATAAAGTGTTTTAGGAACAAGCACTCTTAGGAACAAGCACTCTTATCTTCCAAATGCACATCTAAATCTATGATCAAATTTTACTTGCAAGAAATTTGTCAAGAGTGAAACTCCGTCATGTGGTTTCGCTAAGATTGGGGTTACAGGGGGTGAAAATAACTCAAAACGTCGCAAAAGTTGGAGTGCACGGTTATCTATCAAACTAGCATCCAAATCTATGATCAAATTTCAATTTTGAGAAATTAGTCAGAAGTGAAACTCCGTCGTTCATTTTCACTAGAGTTGGGCTCGAAGGGGACCAAATAGCTCGAACCATTGCAAAAGTTGGCGTGCACGTTTTTATATCTAACAGGCATCCAAATCTATGATCAAATTTCAACTCTGAGAATTTGTTCATAATTAAAACTCCATCATTCGATTTCTCTAAGGTTTGGCTTAAAGGAAAAAATACAAGCTTTTAGGCCTTGGTTTGACCAAGTATGAGCAAATTTGAATTCTAAGAAACTGCTCAAAAGGGAAACTCTGTCATGTGGTTTCACTATGGTTGGGCTTAAAAGGGGTCAAAATAATAGCTCGAAACGTTACAAAATTTGGCATGCATGATTGTTTATAAACGTTGCAAGCACGTCAAAAGTTAAACTCGATCGTACAATTTTGTTAAGGTTTGGATTAAAGGAGCTGAAAATAACTATGAACATCATGAAAGTTGGCGTGCACACTTATCATCCAAATGAGCATCAAAAGAAATGATCAAATTTTAATTCTGAGAAATTTGTAAAAAGTGAAACTCTGTTGTGCGGTTTCACAAAGGTTGGGGTTAAAGGGGGTGAAAATAGCTCGGAATGTCGTGAAAGTCGGAGTGTACGCTTGTCTATCAAATGGGCATCGAAATCTATGATCAAATTTCAATTGGGAAAAAATTGTCAAAAGTGAAACTTCGTCGTGCATTTTCGCTAAAGTTTGAGTTAAAGCGGGTCCAAATAGCTTGAAACATTGCAAAATTTGGCGTGCACGCTTGTATATAAACTGGGCATCCAAATCTATGATCAAATTTCAATTCTGGGAATTTGGTCAAAAGTGAAACTCCATCATGCGGTTTCGCTAAGGTTTGGCTTAGAGGAGGGAGAAAGAGCTCTGAACATCACTAAATTTGGCATGCACTCTTATCTACCAAATGGGCATCTAAATCTATGATCATATTTCAATTGTAATAAATTGGTCAAAAGAGAAACTTTATCGTGCGCTTTCACTAAGGTTGCACCTAAAGGGAGTGAAATAGCTCGGAACGTCATGAAAGTTAGCGTGTACGCTTGTTTATTGAAATGGGTACATAAATCTACTTTCAAATTTCACTTCTTAAAAAGTCAACAAAAATGCATCTTTTCAGCTTTTGTTTGACCATCCTTGAATGAGGGACAAAATAGCTCCAAATAGCAAAAAATTAGGTGTCCATGCCTATCTTTGAAATGGGTATCTATATCTACTTCAAAATTTGAATTTTAAGAAAATGGGAAAAATGCAACGTTTTAGGCCTTGGTTTGATCAAGTTTGACAGAGGTCCAAAATGGCTCGTAATCCCAAAAAAATCTACATGTAGGGATTATCTCTCAAATGGGTACCTAAATACAGTTTCAAATTTCAATTTCAAGAAAGTCAAGAAAAGTGCATTTCTTAGAACTTGTTTTGACCAACCTCGACTAAGTGCCGAAATAACTCGAAATTCGCAAAAATATTTGTGCCTCTTAAATGGGCATCTAAATCTACTTTTAAATTTGATTTCTAAGAAATTGGAAATAAGTGCAACCTTTTAGGCCTTGGTTTGACCAAGTTTGACCAAGGTCCAAAATAGCTCGAAATCCCTTGAAAGTTTGTATGCATGGTTATCTCTCAAATGGGTATCTAAATTCTCTTTGAAATTTCAATTACAAGAAAGTCGAAAAAATAGCATCTTCCTTTGCTTGACCAACCTTGAGTAACGACCAAAATAACTTTGAACATCCTGAAAGTTGGTGTGCACTGTTATCTACCAAATGTTAAAATAAATCTACGATCAAATTTTAATTCTTAGAAATTAGTCAAAAGTGAAACTCTTTTGTATGGTTTAGAATAGGTTTGGATTAAAGGGGGCGAAAAAAGTGAAACTCTTTTGTATGGTTTAGATGAGGTTTGGATTAAAGGGGGTGAAAAATTTTGGAATGTCTCAAAATTTCACGTGCACGCTTGTCTATCAAATGGGCATTGAAATCTATGATCAAATTTCAATTATAAGAAACTACTCAAAAGTGAAACTTTGTCATGCGTTTTCGCTAGGGTTGGGCTTAAAGGTGGTCAAAATAGCTTGAAACATTGCAAATTTTGGCGTGCATGCTTGTTTATCTAATTGGCATCCAAATCTATGATCAAGTTTCAATTCTTAGAAGTTGGTCAAAAGCGAAACTCCATCGTTCATTTTTTTAGGGTTTGGCTTAAAGGAGTTGAAAATAAGTTTGAACATCATGAAATTTATCGTGCACTCTTATCTTCCAAATGCGCATCTAAATCTATGATCAAATTTTAATTCCGAGAAATTGGTCAAGAGTGAAACTCCGTCATGTGGTTTCGCTAAGATTGTGGTTAAAGGGGGTGAAAATAGCTCAAAACATCATGAAAGTTGGAGTGCACGGTTATCTATCAAACGGGCATCCAAATCCATGATCAAATTTTGGTCAGAAGTGAAACTCCATCGTGCATTTTCACTAGAGTTGGGCTCGAAGGGGTCCAAATAGCTCGGACCATTGCAAAAGTTGGCGTGCACTTTTTTATATCAAACAGGCATCCAAATCAATGAACAAATTTCAACTCCGAGAATTTGGTCAAAAGCGAAACTCCATCATTCGATTTTGCTAAGGTTTGGCTTAAAGGAGGGGAAAATGGCTGAGAAATTGGAAACAAAAGCAACCTTTTAGACCTTGGTTTCACCAAGTTTTCCTAAGGTCCAAAATAGCTCGAAATCCCCTGAAAGTTTGTATGCATGGTTATCTCTCAAATGGTTACCTAAATTCTCTTTCAAATTTCAATTACAGGAAAACCGAAAAAATAACATTTCTTAGACCTTTACTTGACCAACCTTGAATAATGACCAAAATATCTCCAAACATCATGAAATTTAGCATGCACTCTTATCTACCCAAATCTATGATGAAAATTCCATTCTAAGAAGTACGTCAAAAGTGAACTTCCACCATACAGTTTTGTTAGGATTTGGCTTAAAGGAGCTGAAAATAACTCTAAACATCGTGAAAGTTGGCGTGCACACTTAACATCCAAATGCACATCAAAAGATATGATCAAATTTTAATTCCGATAAATTTGTAAAAAGTGAAACTCCGTCATGCGGTTTCGCAAAGGTTGCGGCTAAAGGGGGTGAAAATAGCTTGGAACATCGTGAAAGTTGGAGTGCACGCTTGTCTATCAAATGGGCATCCAAATCTATGATCAAATTTCAATTCCGAGAAAATTGTCAAAAGTGAAACTTTGTCGTGCATTTTTGCTATAATTCGGCTTAAAGCAGGTCCAAATAGCTCGAAACATTACAAAATTTGGCATGCACGCTTGTATATCAAACGCGTATCCAAATCTATGATCAAATTTCAATTGTGGGAATTTGGTCAAAAGTGAAACTCCGTCATGCAGTTTCGCTAAGGTTTCGCTTAAAGGAGGGAAAAAGAGCTCTGAACATCACTAAATTTGACATGCCCTCTTATCTACCAAATGTGCATCCAAATCTAAGATCATATTTCAATTCTAAGAAATTGGTCAAAAGAGAAAATTTATCATGTGCTTTCACTAATGTTGCACTTAAAGGGAGTGAAATAGCTTGGAACGTCACGAAAGTTAGCGTGTACGCTTGTTTATTGAAATGGGTACATAAATCTACTTTCAAATTTCACTTCTTGAAAAGTCAACAAAAGTGCATCTTTTCAACTTTTGTTTGACCATCCTTGAATGAGGGCCAAAATAGCTCCAAATCGCATAAAAATAGGTGTCCATGCCTATCTTTGAAATGGGTATCTAAATCTACTTTAAAATTTGAATTTTCAGAAAATGAAAAAAATGCAACATTTTATGCCTTTGGTTTGACGAAGTTTGACCGAGGTCCAAAATGGCTCGCAATCCCAAAAAAATCTACATGTAGGGATTATCTGTCAAATGGGTACCTAAATACAGTTTCGAATTTCAATTTCGAGAAAGTTAAGAAAAGTGCATTTCTTAGAACTTGGTTTGACCAACCTTGACTAAGTGCCGAAATGGGTATCTAAATCTACTTTTAAATTTGATTTCTAAGAAATTGGACTTTTAGGCCTTGGTTTGACCAAGTTTGACCAAGGTCCAAAATAGCTTGAAATCCCCTGAAAGTGTGTATGCATGGTTATCTCTCAAATGGGTACCTAAATTCTCTTTCAAATTTCAATTACAAGAAAGTCGAAAAAATAGCATCACTTAGACCTTTGCTTGACCAACCTTAAATAATGACCAAAATAACTTCGAACATCGTGAAAGTTGGTGTGCAATGGTATCTACCAAATGGTAAGATAAATCTACGATCAAATTTTAATTCTGAGAAATTACTCAAAAGTGAAACTCTGTTGTATGGTTTTGCTGAGGTTGGGATTAAAGGGGTGAAATATTTTGGAACGTCTCAAAATTTCGCGTGCACACTTGTCTATCAAATGGGCATTCAAATCGATGATCAAATTTCAATTATAGGAAACTGCTCAAAAGTGAAACTTCGTCATTCGTTTTCTCTAGGGTTGGGCTTCAAGGTGGTCAAAAGAGCTTGGAATGTTGCAAAAGTTGGCGTGCATGCTTATTTATCGAGAATCCAAATCTATGATCAAGTTTCAATTCTTAGAAGTTGGTCAAAAGCGAAACTCCATCATGTATTTTGTTAGGGTTTGGCTTAAAGGATTCGAAAATAACTCTGAACATCATGAAAGTTGGCATGCAATCTTATCTTCCAAATGCACATCTAAATCTATGATCAAATTTTAATTCTGAGAAATTTCTCAAGAGCGAAACTCCGTCATGCGGTTTCGCTAAGAATTGGGTTACTGGGGGTGAAATTATCTCAAAATGTCGTGAAAGTTGGAGTGCATGGTTATCTATCAAACGGGCATCCAAATCTATGATAAATTTTCAATTCTGAGAAATTAGTCAGAAGTGAAACTCCGTCGTTCATTTTTGCTATAGTTGGTCTCGAAGGGGTCCAAATAGCTTGGACCATTGCAAAAGTTGCCATGCAAGTTTTCATATCAAATGGGCATCCAAATCTATGATCAAATTTCAACTACGAGAATTTGGTCAAAAGTGAAACTCCATCATACCATTTCGCTAAGGTTTGGCTTAAGGGAGGTGAAAATGGATTTGAGAAATTGGAAACAAATGCAACCTTTTATGTCTTGGTTTCACCAAGTTTGCCTAAGGTCCAAAATAGCTCGAAATCCCCTGAAAGTTTGTATGCATGGTTATCTCTCAAATGGGTACCTAAATTCTATTTCAAATTTCAATTACAAGAAAGCCAAAAAAATAACATCTCTTAGACCTTTACTTGACCAATCTTGAATAACGACCAAAATAGCTCCAAACATCATGAAAGTTTGCATGCACTCTTATCTACCAAATGCACCGATAAATTTATGATTAAATTTTAATTTTGAGAAATGAGTCAAACGTGAAACTCCGTTGTGCGGTTTTGCTAAGGTTGGGCTTAAAGGGGGTGAAAATATTTTGGAATGTCTCAAAATTTTGCATGCACGCTTGTTCATCAAATGGGCATCCAAATTTATGATCAAATTTAAATTCTAAGAAACTGCTCGAAAGTGAAACTCCTTCGTGCGGTTTCGACAGGGTTGGGCTTAAAGGTGGTCAAAATAGCTTGGAACATTGTGAAAGTTGGCATGCATCCTTGTTTATGTAATGGGCATCCAAATCTATGATCAAGTTTCAATTCTTAGAACTTGGTCAAAAGTGAAACTCCATTGTGTGGTTTTGTTAGGGTTTGGCTTAAAGGATTCGAAAATATCTCTGAACATCATGAAAGTTGGCGTGCACTCTTATCTTCCAAATGCACATCTAAATTTATGATCAAATTTTAATTCCAAGAAATTTGTCAAGAGTGAAACTCCGTCATGCGGTTTTGCTAAGATTGGGGTTATAGGGGGTGAAAATAGCTCAAAATGTCATGAAAGTTGGAGTGCACGGTTATCTATCAAACGGGCATCTAAATCTATGATCAAATTCCAATTCTGAGAAATTAGTTAGAAGTGAAACTCCGTCGTTCATTTTCACTAGAGTTGGGATCAAATGGGTCCAAATAGCTTGGACCATTGCAAGAGTTGGTGTGCACATTTTTATATCAAACGGCTGTCCAAATATATGATCAAATCTCAACTCTAAGAGTTCAGTCAAAATGAAACTCCATCATTCGATTTCACTAAGGTTTGGCTTAAAGGAAAAAGTGCAAGCTTTTAGGCCTTGGTTTGACCAAGTATGAGCAAATTTGAATTCCTAGAGACTGCTCAAAAGTGAAACTCTGTTGTGCAGTTTCACTAGGGTTGGGCTTAAAAGGGGTCAAAATAATAGCTCGAAACATTGCAAAATTTGGCGTGCATGATTGTTTATCCAATGGGAATCCAGATCTATATATAATCAAGTTTCTATTCTAAGAAGTACGTCAAAAGTGAAACTCAATCATACAATTTTATTAGGGTTTGGCTTAGAGGAGCTTAAAATAACTATGAACATCGTGAAAGTTGGCGTGCACACTTATCATCCAAATGTGCATCAAAAGAAATGATCAAATTTTAATTCCGAGAAACTTATAAAAGTGAAACTCCGTTGTGCGGTTTCGAAAAGGTTGGGGTTAAAGGGGGTGAAAATAGCTCAGAACGTCGTGAAAGTTGGAGTGCACACTTGTCTATCAAATGGGCACCCAAGTCTATGATCAAATTTCAATTGTGAGAAAATTGTCAAAATTGAAACTTCGTCGTACATTTTTGCTAGAGTTCGGCTTAAAGTGGGTCTAAATAGCTCAAAACATTGCAAAATTTAGCGTGCACGCTTGTATATAAACTGAGCATCCAAATTTATGATGAAATTTCAATTCTGGGAATTTGGTCAAAAGTTAAACTCCATCATGCGGTTTTGCTAAGGTTTGGCATAAAGGAGGGAAAAAGAGCTCTGAACATCACTAAATTTGGCATGCACTCTTATATACCAAATGGGCATCTAAATCTATGATCATGTTTCAATTCTAAGAAATTGGTCAAAAGAGAAACTTTATCGTGCGCTTTCTATAAGGTTGCACTTAAAGGGAGTGAAATAGCTCGAAACGTCGTGAAAGTTAGCATGTACACTTGTTTATTGAAATGGGTACATAAATCTACTTTCAAATTTCACTTCTTAAAAAGTCAACAATAGTGCATCTTTTCAGCTTTTGTTTAACCATCCATGAATGAGGGCCAAAATAGCTCCAAATAGCATAAAAATAGGTGTCCATGCCTATCTTTGAAATGGGTATCTAAATCTACTTCAAAATTTGAATTTTAAGAGAATGGGAAAAATGCAACGTTTTAGGCATTGGTTTGACAAAGTTTGGCTATGGTCCAAAATGGCTCGCAGTCCCAAAAAAATCTACATGTACGGATTATCTCTCAAATGGGTACCTAAATACAGTTTCAAATTTAAATTTGGAGAAAGTCAAGAAAAGTGCATTTCTTAGAACTTGGTTTGACCAACCTTAACTAAGTGCCAAAATAACTCAAAATTTGCAAAAATATGTGTGCCTCTTAAATGGGCATCTAAATCTACTTTTAAATTTGATTTCTAAGAAATTGGAAAAAAGTGCAACCTTTTAGGCCATGGTTTGACGAAGTTTGACCTAAGAGATGTTATTTTTTCGGCTTTCTTATAATTTAAATTTGAAAGAGAATTTGGGTACCCATTTGAGAGATAACCATGCATACAAACTTTCAGGGGATTTCGAGCTATTTTGGACCTTAGGCAAACTTGGTGAAACCAAGCCCTAAAAGGTTGCATTTGTTTCCAATTTCTCAAAGCCATTTTCCCCTCCTTTAAGCCAATCCTTAGCGAAATCGAATGAGAGAGTTTCACTTTTGACCACATTCTCGGAGTTGAAATTTGATCATAGATTTGGATGCCCATTTGATATAAAAACGTGCACACCAACTTTTGCAATGGTCCAAGCTATTTGGACCCCTTCGAGCCCAACTCTAGTGAAAATGAATGACAGAGTTTCACTTCTGACTAATTTCTCAGAATTGAAATTTGAGCATAGATTTGGATGCCCATTTGATAGATAACCATGCACTCAAAATTTCGCGACGTTTTGTGCTATTTTCACCACCTGTAACCCTAATCTTATTGAAACCGCATGATGGATTTTCACTCTTGACAAATTTCTTGAAATTAAAATTTGATCATAGATTTAGATGTGCATTTGGAAGATTTGTGCACGTCAACATTCATGATGTTCAGAGTTATTTTTTACTCCTTTAAGCCAAACCCTAACAAAACTGCACGATGGAGTTTCGCTTTTGACCGACTTCTAAGAATTGAAACTTGATGATAGATTTGGATTCCAATTAGATAAACAAGCATGCACGCCAACTTTTGCAAATTTCCAAGCTATTTTGACCACCTTTAATCCCAACCCTAGCGAAAAAGCATGATGATGTTTCACTTTTGAGTAGTTTCGTATAAATGAAATTTGATCATAGATTTGAATGCCCATTTGATAGAGCATGCGAAGTTTCGAGACGTTCCAAAATATTTTACCCCCTTTAATCCCAACCTCAGTAAAACCATACAACAGAGTTTTACTTTTGACTAATATCTCAGAATTAAAATTTGATCGTAGATTTATCTTAGCATTTGGTACATAACAGTGCACACCAACTTTCACGATGTTCGATGTTATTTTGGTCATTATTCAAGGTTGGTCAAGCAAAGGTCTAAGAGATGCTATTTGAGAGATAATCGTACATACACACTTTTAGGGGATTTTGAGCTATTTTGGACGTTGGTCAAACTTGGTCAAACCAAGGCCAAAAAGGTTGCACTTTTTTCCAATTTCTTGGAAATCAAATTTAAAAGTAGATTTAGATACCCATTTAAGAGGCACACATAAAAATGTGCACAACAGAGTTTCACTTTTAACCAATTTCTTGGAATTAAAATTTAATCATTGATTTAAATGCGCATTTGGAAGATAAGAGTGCATGCCAACTTTCACGATGCTAGGAGCTATTTTCGACATCTTTAAGCCAAACCCTAACAAAAATGTAAGATGCAGTCTCAGCTTTGACCAAATTCTCAGAATTGAAACTTGATCATAGGTTTGGATGTATATTGGATAGACAAGTATGCACGCCATCTTTCGTGACGTTCCGAGCTATTTTGCCCCCTTTAAGCCCAACCCCATCGAAACTGCATGAAGGAGTTTTACTTTCGAGTAGTTTCTTAGAATCTAAATTTGATCATGAATTTGGATGCCCATTTGATGAACAAGAATGCATGCAAACTTTTGAGACATTCCAAAATATTTTCACCCCCTTTAAGCCCAACCTTTGCAAAACCGCACAACGGAGTTTCACGTTTGACTATTTTCTCAAAATTAAAATTTAATCGTAGATTTATCGGTGCATTTGGTAGATAAGAGTCCATGCTAACTTTAAATTATGTTTGGAGCTATTTTTGTCATTATTCAAGGAAGGTCAAGTAAAGGTCTAAGAGATGTTATTTTTTTGGCTTACTTGTAATTGAAATTTGAAAGAAAATTTAGGTACCCATTTGAGAGATAACCATGCATACAAAATTTCAGGGGATTTCGAGCTATTTTGGACCTTAGGAAAACTTGGTGAAAGAAAGACATAAAAGGTTGCATTTGTTTCCAATTTCTCAAAGCCAATTTCCCCTCCTTTAAGCCATACCTTAGCGAAATCGAATGGTGGAGTTTCACTTTTGACCAAATTCTCGGAGTTGAAATTTGATCATAGATTTGGATGCCATTTGATATGAAAATGTGCACGCCAACTTTTGCAATGGTCCAAGCTATTTGGACCCCTTCGAGCCCGACTCTAGATAAAATGAACGACAGAGTTTCACTTCTGACTAAGTTCTCAGAATTGGAGTGCAAGCTTGTCTATCAAATGGGCATCCAAATTTATGATCAAATTTCAATTGCGAGAAAATAGTCAAAAGTGAAACTTCGTCGTGCGTTTTCGCTATAGTTCGGCTTAAAGCGGTTCCAAATAGCTCGAAACATTAAAAAATTTGGCGTGCACGCTCGTATATCAAACAGGCATCCAAATCTATGATCAAATTTCAATTCTGGGAATTTGGTCAAACGTGAAACTTCGTCATGCGGTTTTGCTAAGGTTTGGCTTAAAGGATCGAAAAAGAGCTCTGAACATCACTGAATGATTGTTCATCCAATGGGCATCCAAATCTATGATCAAGTTTCCATTCTAAGAAGTACGTCAAAAGTGAAACTCCATCGTACATTTTTGTTAGGGTTTGGCTTAAAGGAGCTGAAAATAACTCTGAACATCTGAAAGTTGGCATGCACACTTATCATCCAAATGCACATCAAAAGATATGATCAAATTTTAATTTCGACAAATTTGTAAAAAGTGAAACTCCGTCGTACGGTTTCGCAAAGGTTGGGGTTCAAGGGGGTGAAAATAGCTTGAAACGTCGCGAAAGTTGGAGTGCATGCTAGTCTATCAAATGGGCATCCAAATCTATGATCAAATTTCAATTGTGAGAAAATTGTCAAAAGTGAAACTTTGTCGTGCATTTTCGCTAGATTTCGGCTTAAAGCGGGTCCAAATAGCTCGAAACATTGCATAATTTGGCGTGCACGCTTGTATATCAAACGGGCATCCAAATCTATGATCAAATTTCAATTCTAGGAATTTGGTCAAAAGTGAAACTCCGTCATGCGGTTTCGCTTAAAGGAGGGAAAAAGAGCTCTAAACATCACTAAATTTGGCATGCACTCTTATCTACCAAATGGGCATCTAAATCTATGATCATATTTCAATTCTAAGAAATTGGTCAAAAGAGAAACTTTATCATGCTAAGGTTGCACTTAAAGGGAGTGAAATAGCTCGAAAGGCCGTGAACGTTAGTGTGTACGCTTGTTTATTGAAATGGGTACCTAAATCCACTTTCAAATTTCACTTCTGAAAAAGTCAACAAAAGTGCATCTTTTCAACTTTTGTTTGACCCTCCTTAAATGAGGGCCAAAATAGCTCCAAATCTCATAAAAATAGGTGTCCATGCCTATCTTTTAAATGGGTATCTAAATCTACTTTAAAATTTGAATTTTCAGAAAATGGAGAAAATGCAACGTTTTAGGCCTTGGTTTGACGAAGTTTGATCGAGGTCCAAATGGCTCACAATCCCAAAAAACTCTACATGTAGGGATTTTTGAGAAAGCCAAGAAAAGTGCATTTCTTAGAACTTGGTTTGACCAACCTTAACTAAGAGTCGAAATAACTTGAAATTCACAAAAATATGTGTCTCTTAAATGGGTATCTAAATCTACTTTTAAATTTGATTTCTAGAATAGCTCAAAATCCCCTGAAAGTGTGTATGCATGGTTATCTCTCAAATGGGTTCCTAAATTCTCTTTCAAATTTCAATTACAAGAAAGTCGAAAAAATAACATCTCTTAGACCTTTGCTTTACCAACCTTGAGTATGACCAAAATAACTTTGAACATCATGAAAGTTGGTGTACACTGTTATCTACCAAATGCTAAGATAAATCTACGATCAAATTTTAATTCTGAGAAATTAGTCAAAAGTGAAACTCTATATGGTTTTTCTGAGGTTTGGATTAAAGGGGGTGAAATATTTTGGAACGTCTCAAAATTTTGGAAGCACGCTTGTCTATCAAATGGGCATTCAAATCTATGATCAAATTTAAATTATAAGAAACTGCTCAAAAGTGAAACTTCGTCATGCGTTTTTGCTAGGATTGGGCTTAAAGGTGGTCAAAATAGCTTGGAACATTGCGAAAGTTGGTGTGCATGCTTGTTTATCTCATGGGCATCCAAATCTATGATCAAGTTTCAATTCTTAGAAGTTGGTCAAAATGGAAACTCCATGCTGTGGTTTTGTTAGGGTTTGGCTTAAAGGAGTCAAAAATAACTCTGAACATCATGAAAGTTGGCGTGCACTCTTATATTCCAAATGCACATCTAAATCTCTGATCAAATTTTAATTCTGAGAAATTGGTCAAGAGTGAAACTTCGTCATGTGGTTTCTCTAAGATTGGGGTTAAAGGGGGTGAAAATAGCTCAAAACATCACAAAAGTTGGAGTGCACGGTTATCTATCAAACGGGCATCCAAATCTATGAACAAATTTCAATTCTGAGAAATTGGTCAGAAGTGAAACTCCGTCGTGCATTTTCACTAGAGTTGGGCTCGAAGGGGTCCAAATATATCGGACCATTGTAATAGTTGGCGTGCACATTTTTGTATCAAATGGGTATCCAAATCTAGGATCAAAATTCAACTTTGAGAATTTGTTCAAAATTGAAACTCCATCATTCGATTTCGCTAAGGTTTGGCTTAAAGGAGGGGAAAATGGCTCTAAGAAATTGGAAACAAATGCAACCTTTTAGGCCTTGGTTTCACCAAGTTTTCCTAAGGACCAAAATAGCTTGGAATCTCCTGAAAATTTTTATGCATGGTTATCTCTCAAATGGGTACCTAAATTCTCTTTCAAATTTTAATTACAAGAATGCTGAAAAAAAACATCTCTTAGACCTTTGCTTAACCAACCTTGAATAACGATCAAAATACCTCCAAACATCATGAAAGTTAGCATGCACTCTTATCTACCAAATGCACCTATAAATCTACGATTAAATTTTAATTTTGAGAAATTAATCAAACGTGAAACTCCGTTGTGTGGTTTTGCTAAGGTTGGGCTTAAAGGGGCTGCAAATATTTTGGAATGTCTCAAAAGTTTGCATGCATGCTTGTTCATCAAATGGGCATCCAAATTTATGATCAAAGTTAAATTCTAAGAAACTGCTCAAAAGTGAAACTTCGTCGTGTGGTTTCGACAGGGTTGGGCTTAAAAGAGGTCAAAGTAGCTCGAAACGTCGTGAAAGTTGGCGTGCATGCTTGTCTATCCAATATGCATCCAAACCTATGATCAAGTTTCAATTCTAAGAATTTTGTCAAAGCTGAGACTCCATTGTGCAGTTTTGTTAGGGTTTGGCTTAAAGATGCCGAAAATAGCTCTGAACATCATGAAAGTTGACATGTACTCTTATCTTCCAAATGTGCATTTAAATATATGATTAAATTTTAATTCCAAGAAATTGGTTAAAAGTGAAACTCCATTGTTCGGTTTCGCCAAGGTTGGGGTTAAACGGGGTGAAAATAGCTCGTTGTGTCGTGAAAGTTGGAGTGCACACATCTCTATCAAATGGGCATCCAAATCTGTGATCAAATTTCAATTCCAAGAAATTGGTCAGAAGTGAAACTCCGTTGTGCATTTTCGCTAGAGTTGGGCTCAAAGGGGTCCAAATAGCTCGAAACATTGCAAAAGTTGGCGTGCACGCTTTTATATCAAACGAGCATCCAAATCTATGATCAAATTTCAACTCTAGGAATTTGGTCAAAAGTGAAACTCCATCATTCGATTTCGCTAAGGTTTGGCTTAAATGATGGGAAAATAGCTCTGAACATCACGAAAGTTTTCATGCACTCTTATCTAACAAGAAATCTCGCAAAAAGATGTGTGCACGCTTATCTACCAAAAGGGATATCGGCGCTTTCGCTAAGGTTGCACTTAAAGGGAGTGAAAATAGCTCGGAACGTTACGAAAGTTGGCATGTACACTTGTTTATTGAAATGGGTACCTAAATCCACTTTCGAATTTCAATTCTGAAAGAGTCGACAAAAGTGCATATTTTCAACCTTGGTTTGACCATCCTTGATTAAGGGCCAAAATAGCTCCAAATCTCATAAAAATAGGTGTCAATGCCTATATTTGAAATGGGTATCTAAATCTAATTTAAAATTTGAATTTTGAGAAATTGGAAATAATGCAACGTTTTAGGCCTTGGTTTGACGAAGTTTGACCAATGTCCAAAATGGCTCGTAATCCCCAAAAATATCCATGTATGCTTCATCTACCAAATGGATACCTAAATACAGGTTCAAATTTCAATTTCGAGAAAGTCAAGAAAAGTGCATTTCATAGAAATTCGTTTGACCAACCTTAACTAAGGGCTGAAATAACCCGAATTCTCACAAAAATATGTGTGCACGCTTATCTCTTAAATGGGTATCTAAATATACTTTTACATTTTATTTCTAAGAAATTGGAAAAAGTGAAAGCTTTTAGGCCTTGGTTTGACCAATTTTGACTAAGGTCCAAAATAGTTCGAAATCCCCTCAGAGTTTGTATGCATGGTTATCTCTCAAATGGGTATCTAAGTTCTCTTTCAAATTTCAATTATGAGAAACTTAAAAAAATATGATCTCTTAGACCTTTGCTTCACCAGCCTTGAATAACGATCAAAATAGCTACGAACATCGTGAAAGTTGGCATGCACTCTTATCTACCAAATGTGCAGATAAATCTATTATCAAATTTCAATTCCAAGAAATTGGTCAGAAGTGAAACTCTGTCATGCGATTTCATTACGGTTGGGTGTAAAAGGGGTCAAAATAATAGCTCGAAACGATCCAAAATTTGGCGTGCATGATTGTTTATCCAATGGGCATCCAAATCTATGATCAAGTTTCCATTCTAATAAGTACATGAAAAGTGAAACTCTATCGTACAGTTTTGTTAGGGTTTGGCTTAAAGGAGCTGAAAATAACTCTGAACATCGTGAAAGTTGGTGTGCACACTTATCATCCAAATGCGCATCAAAAGATATGATCAAATTTAAATTTCGAGAATTTTGTAAAAAGTGAAACTCTGTCGTGCGGTTTCACAAAGGTTGGGGTTAAAGGGAGTGAAAATAGCTCTAAACGTCGTGAAATTTGGAGTGCACGCTTGTCTATCAAATGGGCATCCAAATCTATGATCAAATTTCAATTGCGAGAAAATTGTCAAAAGTGAAACTTTGTCGTGCATTTTCGCTAGAGTTCGGCTTAAAGCGGGTCCAAATAGCTCAAAAAATTGCAAAATTTTTCGTGCAATCTTGTATATCAAATGGGCATCCAAACCTATGATCAAATTTCAATTCTGGGGATTTGGTCAAAAGTGAAACTCCATCATGCACTTTCGCTAAGATTTGGCTTAAAGGAGGGAAAAAGAGCTCTGAACATCACTAAATTCAGCATGCACTCTTATCAACCGAATGGGCATCTAAATCTATCATCATATTTCAATTCTAAGAAATTGGTCAAAAGAGAAACTTTAACATGTGCTTTCGCTAAGGTTGCACTTAAAGGGAGTAAAATGGCTCGAAACGTGAGACTCCATCGTGCAATTTTGTTAGGGTTTGGCTTAAAGATGCCAAAAATAGCTGTCAACATCATGAAAGTTGGCATGTACTGTTATCTTCCAAATGCGCATTTAAATCTATGATTAAATTTTAATTCCAAAAAATTAGTTAAAAGTGAAACTCCTTTCTACGGTTTCGTGAAGGTTGGGGTTAAAGCATGTGAAAATAGCTCGTTGTGTCATGAAAGTTGGAGTGCACAGTTCTCTATCAAATGGGCATCCAAATCTATGATCAAATTTCAATTCTGAGAAATTGGTCAGAAGTGAAACTTTGTCGTGCATTTTCGCTAGAGTTGGGCTCTAAGGGATCCAAATAGCTCGAAACATTGCAAAAGTTTGCGTGCACGCTTTTATATCAAACGGGCATTCAAATCTATGATCAAATTTCAACTCTGAGAATTTGGTTAAAAGTGAAACTCCATCATTCGATTTCGCTAAGGTTTGGCTTAAAGGATGGGAAAATAGCTCTGAACATCACGAAATTTTTCATGCACTCTTATCTAACTAGAAATCTCACAAAAATATGTGTGCACACTTATCTACCAGATGGACTCACTAAGGTTGCACTTAAAGGGATTGAAAATAGCTCAGAATGTTACAAAAGTTGGCATGTACGCTTGTTTATTGAAATGGGTACCTAAATCCACTTTCAAATTTCAATTCTGAAAAAGTCAACAAAAGTGCATATTTTCAACCTTAGTTTGACCATCCTTGATTAAGGGCCAAAATAGCTCCAAATCTCATAAAAATAGGTGTCAATGCCTATATTTGAAAAAAGTGGTATCTAATTATACTTTTACATTTGATTTTTAAGAAATTGGAAAAAAGTGCAAGCTTTTAGGCCTTGGTTTGACCAAGTTTGACTAAGGTCCAAAATAGTTCGAAATTCCCTCAAAGTTTGTATTCATGGTTATCTCTCAAATGGGTATCTAATTTCTCTTTCAAATCTCAATTATGAGAAAGTCGAAAAAGTATGATCTCTCAGACCTTTGCTTGACCAGCCTTAAATAACAACCAAAATAGCTACGAACATCGTGAAAGTTGGCATGCACTCTTATCTACCAAATGTCCAGATAAATCTATGATCAAATTTTAATTTAGAGAAATTGGTAAAAAGTGAAACTCACTTGTGTTATTTTGCTAAGGCTACGCTTAAATCAGGTGAAAATAGCTCGGAGTCTCGCGAAAGTTGGAGTGTACGCTTCTCTAGCAAATGGGCATCCAAATCTATGATCAAATTTCAACTCTGAGAATTTGGTCAAAAGTGAAACTCCATCATTCAATTACGCTAAGGTTTGGCTTAAAAGAGGGAAAAATGGCTTTGAGAAATTGGAAATAAATGCAACCTTTTATGTCTTGGTTTCACCAAGTTTGCCTAAGGTCCAAAATAGCTCGAAATCCCCTGAAAGTTTGTATGCATGGTTATCTCTCAAATGGGTACCTAAATTCTCTTTCAAATTTCAATTACAAGAAAGCTGAAAAAATAACATCTCTTAGACCTTTACTTGACCAACCTTGAATAACGACCAAAATAGCTCCGAACATCAGGAAAGTTAGCATGCACTCTTATCTACCAAATGGACCAATAAATCTACGATTAAATTTTAATTTTGAGAAATTAGTCAAACGTGAAATTCCGTTGTGCGGTTTTGATAAGGTTGGGCTTAAAGGGGGTCAAAATATTTTGGAATGTCTCAAAAGTTTGCATGAACGCTTGTTCATCAAATGGGCATCCAAATTTATGATCAAATTTTAATTCTAAGAAACTGCTCGAAAGTGAAACTCCTTCTTGCGGTTTCGAGAGGGTTGGGCTTAAAAGGGGTCAAAATAGCTTGGAACGTCACCAAAGTTGGCGTGCATGCTTGTCTATCCAATATGCATCCAAACCTATGATCAGGTTTCAATTCTAAGAATTTGGTCAAATCTGAGACTGCATCTTGAAGTTTTGTTAGGGTTTGGCTTAAAGATGTTGAAAATAAATCTCAACATCGTGAAAGTTGGCATGTAGTCTTATCTTCCAAATGCGCATTTAAATATATGATTAAATTTTAATTCCAAGAAATTGGTTAAAAGTGAAACTCCGCTGTGAAAGTTTTTATGTGTGACTCTTAAATGGGTATGTAAATCTACATTTAAATTTGATTTCTAAGAAATTGCAAAAAAGTGCAACCTTTTAGGCCTTGGTTTGACCGAGTTTGACCAAGGTCCAAAATAGCTCAAAATCCCCTGGAAGTGTGTATGCATGGTTATCTCTTAAATGGGTACCTAAATTCTCTTTCAAATTTCACTTACAAGAAAGTCGAAAAAATAGCATCTCTTAGACCTTTGCTTCACCAACCTTGAATAATGACCAAAATAACTTCGAACATCGTGAAAGTTGGTGTGCACTGCTATCTACCAAATGCCAAGATAAATCTACGATTAAATTTTAATTCAGAGAAATTAGTCAAAAGTGAAACTCTGTTGTATGGTTTTGTTGAGGTTGGGATTAAAGCGGGTGAAATATTTTTCAACGTCTCGAAATTTCGCGTGCACGCTTGTCTATGAAATAGGCATTCAAATCTATGATAAAATTTCAATTATATGAAACTGGTCAAAAGTGAAACTTCGGCATGCTTTTTCGCTAGGGTTGGGCTTAAAGGTGGTCAAAATAGCTTAAAACGTTGCGAAAGTTGGCGTGCAGACTTGTTTATCTAATGGGCATCCGAATCTATGATCAAGTTTCAATTCTTAGAAGTTGGTCAAAAGCAAAACTCCATGGTGTGGTTTTGTTAGGGTTTGGCTTAAAGGAGTCGAAAATAACTCTGAACATCATGAAAGTTGGTGTGCACTCTTATCTTCCAAATGCACATCTAAATCTATAATCAAATTTTAATTTCCGAGAAATTTGTCAAGAGTGAAACTCCGTCATGCGGTTTCACTAAGATTGGGGTTACAAGGGGTGAAAATAGCTCAAAACGTCACAAAAGTTGGAGTGCACGGTTATCTATCAAACAGGCATCCAAATCTATGATCAAATTTCAATTTTGAGAAATTAGTCAGAAGTGAAACTCCATCGTTCATTTTTGCTAGACTTGGGCTCGAAGGGGTCCAAATAGCTTGGACCATTGCAAAAGTTGGTGTGCACATTTTTATATCAAGTGGGCATCCAAATCTATGATCAAATTTCAACTCCGAGAATTTGGTCAAAAGTGAAACTCCATCATTCGATTTCACTAAGGTTTGGCTTAAAGGAGGGGAAAATGGCTTTGAGAAATTGGAAACAAATGCAACCTTTTATGTCTTGGTTTCACCAAGTTTTCCTAAGGTCCAAAATAGCTCGAAATCCCCTGAAATTTTGTATGCATGGTTATCTCTCAAACGGGTACCTAAATTCTCTTTCAAATTTCAATTACAAGAAGCCGAAAAAATAACATCTCTTAGACCTTTACTTGACCAACCCTGATAACGACCAAAATAGCTCCGAACATCATGAAAGTTAGCATGCACTCTTATCTACCAAATGCGCTGATAAATCTACAATTAAATTTTAATTTTGAGAAATTAGTCAAACGTGAAACCCCGTTCTGCGGTTTTGCTAAGGTTGGGCTTAAAGGGGGTGAAAATATTTTGGAATGTCACAAACGTTTGCATGTATGCTTGTTCATCAAATGGGCATCCAAATTTATGATCAAATTTAAATTCTAAAAATTGCTCGAAAGTGAAACTCCTTCATGCGGTTTCGACAGGGTTGGGCTTAAAGGGTGTCAAAATAGCTAAGAACGTCACGAAAGTTGGCGTGCATGCTTGTCTATCCAATATGCATCCAAAGCTATTATCAGGTTTCAATTCTAAGAATTTGGTCAAAGCTAAGACTGCATCTTGCATTTTTGTTAGGATTTGGCTTAAAGATGCCAAAAATAGCTCTCAACATCGTGAAATTTGGCATGCACTCTTATCTTCCAAATGCGCATTTAAATCAATGATTAAATTTTAATTCCAAGAAATTGGTTAAAAGTGAAACTCCGTTGTGCACGTTTTTATGTGTGCCCCTTAAATGGGTATCTAAATCTACTTTTAAATTTGATTTCTAAGCAATTGGAAAAAAGTGCAACCTTTTAGGCCTTGGTTTGACCAAGTATGACCAAGGTCCAAAATAGTTCAAAATCCCCTGAAAGTGTGTATGCATGGTTATCTCTCAAATGGGTAACTAAATTATCTTTCAAATTTCATTTACAAGTTAGTCGAAAAAATAGCATCTCTTAGACCTTTGCTTGACCAAAATTGAATAATGACGAAAATAACTTTGAACATCATGAAAGTTGGTGTGCACTGTTATTTACCAAATGCTAAGATAAATCTACGATCAAATTTTAATTCTGAGAAACTAGTCAAAAGTGAAACTCTGTTGTATGGTTTTGCTGAGGTTGGGATTAAGGGCGGGGGGGGGATATTTTGGAACCTCCTGACATTTTGCATGCATGCTTGTCTATCAAACAGACATTCAAATCTATGATCAAATTTCAATTATAAGAAACTGCTCAAAAGTGAAACTTCGTCATGCGTTTTCTCTAGGGTTGGGCTTAAAGGTGGTCAAAATAGCTTGGAACGTTGCAAAAGTTGGCGTGCATGCTTGTTTATCTAATGGGCATCCAAATCTATGATCAACTTTCAATTCTTAGAAGTTGATCAAAAGAGAAACTCCATCGTGCAGTTTTGTTAGGGTTTGGCTTAAAGGAGTAAAAAATAACTCTGAACTACAGGAAAGTTGGCGCACACTCTTATCTTCCAAATGCACATCTAAATCTATGACCAAAGTTTAATTTTGAGAAATTTGTCAAGAGTGAAACTCTGTCATGCGGTTTCGCTAAGATTGGGTTTACAGGGGGTGAAAATAGCTCAAAACGTTGTGAAAGTTGAAGTGGACAGTTATCTATCAAATGGGCATCCAAATCTATGATCAAATTTCAATTTTGAGAAATTAGTAAGAATTTAAACTCCGTCTTTCATTTTCGCTAGGGCTGGGCTTGAAGGGGTCCAAATAGCTTGGACCATTGCAAAAGTTGGCTTGCACATCTTTATATCAAATGGGCATCCAAATCTATAATCAAATTTCAACTCCGAGAATTTAGTCATAAGTGAAACTCCATCATTCAGTTTCGCTAAGGTTTGGATTAAAGGAGGGGAAAATGGCTTTGAGAAATTGGAAACAAATACAAACTTTTAGGGCTTGGTTTCACCAAGTTTTCCTAAGTTCCAAAATAGCTCGAAATCCTCTGAAAGTTTGTATGCATGGTTATCTCTCAAATGGGTACCTAAATTCTCTTTCAAATTTCAATTACAAGAAAGTCGAAAAAATAACATCTCTTAGAACTTTACTTGACCAACCTTGAATAACGACCAAAATAGCTTCGAACATCATGAAAGTTAGCATGCATTCTTATCTACCAAATGCGCCAATAAATCTACGATTAAATTTTAATTTTGAGAAATTAGTCAAACGTGAAACTCCGTTGTGTGGTTTTGCTAAGGTTGGGCTTAAAGAACACATATTTCATTAAATTTGGAATTATACAAGGGATCTAGAATTTAGAACTTCAACAAGATTGAGTTTTCAAAAAATGAAAAACCAAAAATTTACT
>LPNX010975472.1:16705-38441 GCA_001517045.1 Pseudotsuga menziesii | reverse complement strand
AAGACACCTAAAGCTATGTTTGATGCCCTAACCAAATTGTTTGAAGGGAAGAACATAAACCGGAAAATGACTCTGAGAAACCAACTGAAGAATGTGAAGATTCATAATGCAGAAACAATCCAGTCTTACTTCACAAGGGTCTCCCTTATCAAAGAACAACTAGAAGCTGTAGATGAAGAAGTGGAGAATGCAGAAATTGTGATGACAACACTGAATGGCCTTCCTAGGTCATGGGATTCATTCATCCAAGGAATCTGTGTAAGAAAGAAGTTAGTCAAGTTCAGCAGACTATGGGAAGAATGCTCTCAAGAAGAAGCTCGGATAGTAGCTCGAGAAGAGAAGATGGGAAGTGAAGATCAAGCCCTCACAGTTCACTCCAAGAAAGGAAGAAGAAACCCTCATCACTCCAAAGGTAAGAACTTTTACCATAAAGATAACAATAGAAAGGACCTATCTAGATTGAGATGTTATACATGTGATGAAAGAGGACACTTTGCAAAAGACTGTCCTAGAAACAATATTAACTCTCATAAGAAGAAGGGAAACAAGAGAAGACATCATGCTCATGCTACAGAGGATGATGAACCTTCCAAGAAGAAAACCAGATATGAAAGTGAAGATTCTTCCAGTGAAGATGAATATGTTTTGATTTCCACTCTTACTGGAAACATTACTCATGGAAGCACTGATTGGCTTATAGACAGTGGGGCTTCCAATCATATGACAAGATTCAAGGAATCTTTTGTGAAACTATCAGAACATGAATCACCTCACAAGGTGAAGTTAGGAGATGACTACCAGTAAAAGGTAGTGGGGAATCCTCCTATAAACTAGACTCTGGAAAGTCTATGACAATGAAGGAAGTATTGTTTGTACCAGGATTAAAGAAGAACCTTCTCTCCATATCTGCATTAGATGCAAAAGGAATAAGGGTTGCATTCATAGATGGTCAAGTCATCATGTGGCCAAAAAGGAAAGACTATCGATGATGCAGTAGTTATTGGAGAACAAGAAGGAGGTTTGTACAAATTGAAGGGCCATCCAGAACAAGCATTGGTCCATGACACAGTAGAGCCAAATAAACTTTGGCATAGAAGGCTTGCACATGTGCATTACAGAGCACTACCTATTGCAAGAAAATTTGTTGAAGGTCTTCCAGAAATCCAAGCAAAACATGATGGGGTCTGCAACGGATGTGTGAAAGGGAAGAATACAAAGAAGACATTTCCAAGTAGTGAAAGCAAAGCAAAAGGAAACTTGGAAATCATCCACTCTGATGTATGCGGTCCTATGTCATCAAACTCACTAAGCGGGTATGCATATTATGTTTCTTTAATTGATGACTTTTCTAGGAAGACATGGGTTTACTTCATGAAGAACAAAGATGAAGTATTCAGCAAGTTCAAGGAATTCAAAGCCTTGATCGAGAATCACACTAAAAAGAAGATCAAGACCTTTCGATCAGACAATGGCGGAGAATTCACTTCAAATGAATTCAAAGAGCTATGCAAAGACTTAGGGATTAAGAGGGAGTTGTCCACTCCTTATAATCCACAATAGAATGGGGTTGCAGAAAGGAAGAATAGAACTATCATGGAAGTTGCAAGAGCAATGCTTCATGATCAATATCTTCCTATGCATCTTTGGGCAGAAGCTGCCAAAACAACGGTGTATGTACAGAACCATACTCCACATAGAGTACTCGAGAACAAGACTCCTGAAGAAGTCTTCTCCAGTAAGAAACCAGAAGTCAGCCATCTCAGAATTATCGGCTATCCTGTATACATACACATTC
This sequence comes from Pseudotsuga menziesii, assembly GCA_001517045.1. NCBI lineage: Eukaryota > Viridiplantae > Streptophyta > Pinopsida > Pinales > Pinaceae > Pseudotsuga > Pseudotsuga menziesii. The sequence continues at coordinate 36,646 of LPNX010975472.1, read as the reverse complement.
CAAAAGAGAAGAGAACAAAATTAGATCCTTTAGGAAAGAAGGGTATATTTGTGGGATACTCTAAAAGCTCAAAGGATTACGGAATATATTTCCCATGATACAAGAAGATTGACATCAGCAGGGATGTGACTTTTGATGAAGACACTGCTTACAACAAATCCAGAAAGAGACCTGCTAAAGAACCTGAAGAAGCAGAAGCACCCATAATTCATGATACAACCATGAATGAAGAAACTTAAGAAGAAGATCGAGAATATGAAGAACCACAAAGACCTGTGGATCCACCTCAGGAGAAGAATCCTCACAAGAGGAAACCAACTTGGGTACGAGAAGTGATCCAAGGTGCGGAAAGATATGGGGCTCCAGAAGAGAATCATAGAGAAAGAAAAAGGACCAGATCCTGCTCCGGGTATGTAGCATTACTATGTGATTTCATTGATAAATAACCTTCCAATTATGAAGAAGTGGTAGAACGAAAAGAATGGAAGGATGCGATGATCGAAGAATACCAATCAATCATGAAAAACGATGTTTGGGATGTTGTCCCAATACCAGAAGGGAAGTCAGTTGTAACTTCCAAATGGATCTACATGATCAAGCATGTTGCAGATGGTAGCATAGAGAAATACAAGGCAAGATTTGTGGCTCGTGGTTTCTCTCAGAAAGAAGGAATAGATTATGAAGAAACCTTTGCTCCTGTTGCCAGATACACTTCCATCAGATCGGTACTTGCTTTGTCTACAGTAATGAAGTGGAAGATACACCAGATGGATGTCAAGACTACCTTCTTGAATGGTGTAGTAGAAGAGGAAGTGTATGTAGAGCAGCCACTCGGTTTTGAGACACATGACAGGGAGTCTCATGTGTGCAGATTGAAGAAAGCTCTGTATGGTTTGAAACAGACACCCAGAACATGGTACGACAGAATTGACAGCTTTCTATCCAGTCTGGGCTTTACCAAGAGTAAAGCAGATTCCAACCTTTACTACAAGGTTGAAGATGGAAACCCAGTGATGCTTCTACTATATGTAGATGATCTGTTTGTGATAGGTATGGATGGGTTGATTGCTGATACGAAGAGAAAGCTTGCTTCCGAGTTCGAAATGAAGGACTTGGGTATGATGCATTATTTCCTAGGCATGGAGGTATGGAAAAATATGGATGGAATCTTCCTTGGACAGGGGAAGTATGCAGTAGAGATCCTGAAGAGGTTTGGGATGATGGACTGCAAGGCTATGGCCACACCTATGGCATCGAACCTAAAGCTATTGAGCGATGCTTCATCAGAGTCGGTTGATGCTATGATGTATCATCAGATGATTGGGTCCTTGATGTACCTGACGAACACGAGACCAAATATTTGCTTTGCTGTGAACACCTTAAGCCAGTTCCTGACATATCCGAGACATGTTCACTTGATTGCTGCAAAGCATATTCTGAGGTACCTAAGGGGTACAGTTGATTATGGGCTCAAGTATGAGGCGAGTCAGAAGATTAACCTAGAGGGTTATGTTGATTCAGATTGGGCAGGAAGTGCCATCAATAGGAAGAGCACTTCAGGGTGTTGCTTCAGCATGGGATTAGGTGTGATCTCTTGGTTTAGCAGGAAGCAATCTTGTGTGGCACTGAGTACAGTTGAAGCAGAGTATGTCGCAGCTTGTTCAGCTAGTTGTGAGGTAGTATGGCTAAGGAAGCTAATGTCTGATTTATTTGATCTCCAATTGGATGCTACTTGTATACATTTTGACAACCAGAGTTGCATAAAGTTGTCAAAGAATCCAGTGTTCCATGACAAGTCGAAGCATATTGAGATCAAGTATCACTATATCAGGGATATGGTGCAGAGGGGAGCAGTGAAGCTCCAATATGTTGCAACAAATGATCAAATAGCTGATGTGTTGACAAAGCCATTGGCTAGGGTGAAGTTTGAGTACTTCGGGGAGAAGCTTGGTGTTCTCCAGATCGAGGTTCCCTTCAAAGGGAAGTGATGAGTCCATGAGCCATTCTGACATGATGAGAGGATTGGTTCCTTCCATGGTCAGATGTAAGGGCTGAGCCATTCTGTCATGGTGAGAGGATTGGTTCCTTCCATGTCATATATGAGTGCTGAGCCATTTTGATATGACTGTAGGATTGGTTCCTACATGATCAGATATAAGGCCTATTGCCATTCTTGGAATGGAGGTTCCTGGTCAGTTACCAGGGAAACTCAGTCTGAGACTGAGGGCCGTTCTAATATGATTGTGAGATGTGTTTTCATATGATCAAATATGAGTGCATGGCCATTATGATGTGATAGAGGGATGTGTTCCCACTTAATCAGATGTAAGGGTTGAACCATTCTGTCATGACTAAAGGATTAAGTTCCTTCCATGTCAGATGTGAGTGCTAGCCATTCCAATGAGTAGGTCAGATGTAAGGGCTACTGCTATTCTCTGGGAGAATGGAGGCACCTGGTCAGTTACCAGGTAGCTCAGTCTGGGACTGGGGGCCATTCTAATGTGACTGTAGGATTGGTTCCTACAAGATCAGATGTGAGTGCATGCCTTTCTGACAAGTAGGTTAGATGTAAGTGCAGATCCCTTCCATCATGGTTGTAGGATGTGTTACCGCATGGGTGGATGTAAGTGCAGAGCCCTTCCATCATGGTTGTAGGATGTGTTCCCGCATGGGTGGATGTAAGTGCAGATCTCTTTCATCATGGTTGCAGGATGTGTTCCCGCATGGGTGGAAGAGCAGAGCCTTTTTAGCATGGTTGTAGGATGTGTTCCCGCATGGCTAAATGTGAGTGTTGGGGCTTTCTGATATGATTATAGGATTGGTTCCTACATGATCAGATGTGAGTTCTGGACGTGCCTTTCTGATGAGTAGGTCAGATGTAAGTGTTGGGCGGGCCATTCTGACGAGTAGGTCAGATATAAGTGCTGAAGAAGACCTACATGGAGGCTAGGCCTACAACCAGCATGAAAAAGGGTTGGCTCTGTAGAACTTCCTGTGACGAGAAGAATCATGAGATAGCACCCGTGATGATCCAGTGACGATGATCCAGCAGTGATGATCCAGATCCAGTGATGATGTCCAGTGATGATCCAGATCGAGAGATGAAGATGACTTGAATACGAAGATGACTTGAATACGAAGATGACTTGAAGACAAAGATGAATTGAAGATGCAGATGACAAGATGACCTAGAGAAGAAGACCAGTGATGAAAATTGTGTCGAGAGAATACCTTCCTAGTTAAGAGGGAGTGTTGATGTAATTGTAACTTCGGAATGTATTCACTTGTATTTCTTATCTATTGTAACCCGATTTTTATTCCGGGATGTACTTATCTCATGTCATGCCCCGATGTTCCGATTGGGAAGATCTATAATGTAAACAAGTCATGTCAAGTCATTGTGGGTAACCCTCCTATTGTCTAAGGGTTAAAGTCCCCGCAGTTCCGGGGAACTAGGGTTATTAGACGCTCCTAGAGAGGTCGTCCCTAGTAGGGTTTTAGTCATGTTGGGATTAGTATAAATAGAGAGCTAGACTCTCTATTTAGTACACGTCACATGCACACTCAAGTGTAGTGCATAGTTGAGGAAGGAGAAGACACCGGGGCTAGATAAGAAGAAGGTTATTGTTGTCGGGAGATCACTTACTGTTTTTGGTTTTACTTTGGTGCTGATTCTATCTCTGAGGAAGTTGCGGAGTTTTCTCCATTTATGGTTTCCCCAAGGAAAACACTATGTTCATTGTCTCTTATGTTTTGATTCTTGTGCTTGTTGTTCTCTCAATTAAAGATCCTAATGTTATGCTAGCTTAAAGTTAAAAATCTAACAGTTCGGTCATAATGGTTGCGACGTATGTACTCTAAACCCCATCTCTGCCTCACATTCTGACAATATTCTGCACACTGCTCTTGACTGGTCACATGGAAGCTGCCAAGGGAGGGGTGACATAACCCTCCTGTCCTATCCATGACCAAACTGACAAAATTACTGCACCCGACCCTGCTACTATCAAAACCCTACACATTGGTACCACGAAGATATTTGACACGGAAACAACGCAAGAAATCCAAAAGGACCATGGTGAACTGAGCAATGGTCCACAAAGTACCAACACCTGCATCACAAAATCCATAGATAGGCCATGCATAATCCTACATGCAGAAAGAATCAACACACGATCACAATGCATACGGGACCATGCTTTAATCGACAAATTCATAGGTATTTGTCCCCCAGAATAAGCACTCTGAGGCTGGATTGAATCAAAATGGAAGCCCAAAGCACACTATGACCTCCAACTGGGTTCCAAAGGTTTCTTTACCATCATTTTCCACAGGTTATAGGACAAGGCCTGAGTAGAAGATGGTGGCCCATATTTTTTAAACTCAACTGGGTTGTATCTCAGGAATTGGACTAAGCGGTTCAATCAAGATAAGGAGGAATTTACTTGGGACTCAGTTTGGATTCGCATGTATTCACTACCACAGCAATACTGGGATGAAGAAACCCTCAGATACATAGGAGATACACTGGGAAGCTATGTTCAAGCGGTTGAACAGAAAAAACATAGCAAATATACTTCTTATGCGAGGATCTGTGTCTACATGCACATCGCAAAAGCGCTTCCAGATTCAATCATCCTGATAGATGAAGACTCTGAATGGATTCAATCACTTGATTATTGTCACGTCCCCTCCCCTCCGATAGGATGTGACTAACGGCACTGCTATCATTTATTGGGCAATCCAAGCGCCATGAACATAAACAATAAAAATGCATTGAACATAAAACATTTACAGGTGCATAATGCAATCTACAGTGGAAGTAAAGACAATCCATTCAACACATTCATGTTGTTTATACTCATAAAAACAAGCAACCTTCATCCTGTTCAAGAATTCAACATGTTCATGATAATTTACGAAGCAAATACAATTGCAGAGTCAAATGCAAGAATACTTATATTGAGAAGAAGATTCCCTGCAACTAGCTATGTCACTGCAACGTTCCACCCAACCATGGGACAGTGTGGTCCTTAATCTCTCAACAACATTGCCACCCCCGAGCTGGGCATGAATTCAAGAAGGAAGTAGGGAACACAGACTCACACACACAGCAAGACCATACACCCACAGTCAAGCCAATAACCACATACAAACACAGTCATCCCACTAATAGATGGATTCTTAGACTTACTCATCCAAGCCAACAAAAGGATGCACTACACAGCAAAATACAAGTTCTGGGTATGGACAAAAACGTCATGGGAACCCAAAATCGAAAATGGAAAATGGGAAAAACGACCCAAGTGACCAAATTGCCTCAGAAAATGTTTGATAGCCTTCCAAAGGCAAAAATGACCTCTATTCACACACACATCATTGGTCTACCCTCCACTCCATAGAACATAACCAAAATGGATGGGTTGGCAACCCAACCGGACTGGTAAAAAGGGGAAAAACGACCCGGGATGAGCAATTCATTTCAGAAATGTTCTATGGGATTCACGTGGGAAAAAACGACCCCTTCAATCCCCCAATTCGTGGATCTACTCTCCCTTAACTGTGCAACACCCAAAAACAAAATTCCCCAACCATGTGAAGAAGGGAACAACAGAAAAATGCCTAGGAGAGATCCCTGCCACTGAACCTCAGCAAAACAACTTCCCAGCCATGGGGAAAATGCAGGAAACTGCTGCAAACGTGAGGGAAAACGCCCAGAGCTCCAGCCCACGCGTGAGGAAGAGAGAACATGAATGCATAATGGGTGAGTAGTGAAATTTTGGGTTCTTACTTGCCCATTAATTCAAAACACGTTTTTCTAAAAATGGGTGCTCTGCCCAATTTGAAATTGACCTCCATACCTTGTCCATTCCCATGCAATAACCAACTCAACCACTTTTTGGATAACTCGGCACAAAAGACAAACTGGGTAGTTAACAGTTTTATGGGTTTTCCCTTTGACATTTGTATTTTCCCCATTGGCTCAAGGGTTTGAATACCACCCCCCTATTCCTTGTGAAATCATGCCCCAATCTCTTTAATGTTGCATTGACATAGCTAGTTGTGGGTATTTTATTAATTGCATATTTACATGACATAGAAAATTACACTGTGCCATCGGCTAGCACGATAACCATCAGCATCGATTTTAATTACCGAAACGTAAAATGCTAAATCCATGGCGGGGCCTTCACCTTAAGCTCCACACCATATATAATTTAATAATGGCGTGATTTAATAACGCTATTTACATCATATGTAATTTCATGCAATTGGGGGTCGAAACCGAGGTGTTACAATTATGAACATGTCCCCTTCATATGCCGCAAATGTCATGAGAACGACCACCTGTATAGGGACTGCCCTCTTATTCAGCAAAACCCCAACCTCAAACCAGCAGCGAAGAAAGATGAGGAGGGTTTTCAAAAATACGGAAAAAAAAACAAAACCATAAACACCCTCCAATAGAGAAAAAAACATATATGCCTGCTACCAGAAAAAACTTCGAGATATTGGAGGAGATCCACGAAGACCGAAAGGAACCTAGAATTGAAGAAGGAGATAACCCAGTTCAAAAATAGTCAAAAAAAGATGAAATACCCAATGACCCACAAAATAGTAAGGTAAAATCCAAGAAAACCAACTCTGAATCATCGCAACAACAGAAAGATAGCATTCCAAAAATACTCATGGATGAAGAAATGATGGAGATAGAGATAGGAGGCTTGAATAGTCTAGGTCTAGAAGATGCATGTACTAGGAAGGCCTTTAGCTCAATGCCCCCGAATCAGATCCAAATCTTGAAGGAGGCCTTGGCAAAAGTAAAATCTCAAAACAAGCTCGGAGTCCAGAGCACACCCCAAAAAGATAAGCAAAAGTCCCAAAGAGACAATCAGGAAAAAGGCAGAAAGACAAACCTGCAAAGAATCAACATTCTTAGCACAAGGTTAGTTTAATTGGGCCAATATGCCCAACTAACTGAATTCTTTCCTACCTTTATCCCCTTGTTCTCAATGAAGATAATATCCTGGAATATTAGAGGCCTCAACGGGAACTTCAAGCACAATATTGTTAGGATTATTAATCCTCCCTTGTCCAAATTTGGTCATATGTCTAAATTGGGAGTCATGTCTAAATCGGGAGTCCATCCAGTATATTTATAGTCATTAACACCATTGGGTCCACTTGACCTAATTGGGGCACATGTTTCAGTTACTAAAGTGTGGGGAACACTAATTGAGGCTCAATGCCACTTATTGCACTTGATTGCATAAGTTTAGGAGCCTCCTAGATCAATCCCTACAATTTAGGAAGCCATTGGGAGTGCCGAAACCAACCAAGGTCAGTTCACTTCAGTTAATAACTAGTCAAGCTAAGTTAGGAGTCAATTACATTCAGTTCTAGTCCTCTACATTTAGTTAGCGCTAGGTTTACTTGACTGAACACATGTGGGGCGCATTTCTCACCTACCACTGTCAGTTAACCTTAGTCAACACTGAATGTAACACTTTAGTTGTGTTTTAGAGCTCCGATGAACTCCGGTTATGGTTTAGACAAGGTTAGTTAACCACTGAGTCCTTCGATAGTGATTTAGACAAGGTCTTGGTTACCTACAGTCAAGTAGAGTCTAATCAATTTGAACTTCCTCATGTGGATTCGAATTGCTTGTGGCTATTAAAGCCATTGTACTTCATTGTAATTATCTATCTAATTACTCTTTGATTAATGAAAAGCATTCACAGCTGCAAGCCATTTTTGCACTGTTTCATTCTTCAATAACTGAGTAAATTGTGTGATCTATCATGTGAGTTGTGTGTTTATCCACAGATCTATGTGATCAATTTAATATGGTATCAGAGCCTCGGCGGACAAGGCACTTCTCCTCCTTAGATCTCTTATTGGATCATTTTTTGAGCAAAATTGCTCCTTCCGGCACTGCACCAGAAGCACGGAATTTACCACTTAATACCCCAAGCAAAGGAATTGTTGATCAAGCTTGCTTGATTAACTAAGCTGGGTGTGAAGAAAATTCCAAAAGTGCAGGCTGTCCGACCTTACGGTGCCCTTTTAGTTTTGCAGGTACAACTTCGAATGGATTCATCAGTTCCTCTTCTCACCCTGTCCTCAAACTATTCAGAATGGAAGAAGGAGATGATTTCATCTCTGATGAGAAAAGGTCTTTGTCGGGTGTCTATTGGACTTGATAAAGAGTGTTTTAGTAAGATTTATTGGCTAAATATAAGTGATGGAGCTTTTGGAACAATAGCAACGGGACTTTCTCGTAGCTTACGCTACCTCATTAGATCTTTTGAAGACCCGAGGGAATATATTAAAGACCCGAAGGAACTCTGGACAAGATTGGACAGAACCTTTGGAGTGATTGATGATGATCATAATAGAATTTTGGAGAGAATATCCAGCACCATAAGCACTCTTGATCCAAAAATATCGGCCTCCACTCTCTCTGATGAAGTTGTTCAAGATGAAGAAGAAGCAGAAACTTCTACATAGTCAATTCGAATTGAAGACAGTCTCCATGCAGTGACTCCTTCTCCTAATGCTCTGGAAGTTCATGAGATCTCTGATATCTCATCTTCTCATATTGCTGAAACATAAGAAAACATTCGAATCTCTGATATTGAAGAAAAATTTTGCTGCACTTCCATGCAAACATTCACCGGTGATTTTCCTTTAAATTCTGTGCAAAATTTACTAGTAATTGCTTCCGAAAGTGAAGAGAAATTTGATTTTTCTCCCTCTAATGTTGCTGTTGGTGTGCAAATATGTGATACCTTGGATATTTTGGAAGAAATATCAGATTACTAGAGTGATCCATTCACTCCCCATGATCTATATTTTCCAGCAAATTCCTGCAGGATTGCATGCACCAAAATTCAGAATTTTGAAGAAGAAGAAAGCTGTGCATCCACCGTCTCGGTTAACCATTTATTTGAATATGATATTAACCTTATTGGATCTAATATGATCTTATTTATATCTGATCTGATATTGCTTGGTTTAATATATCAAATTCATAATATTTCAGTACCACTTGTAGATGTTCTCATCAACGGTGTGAAGAAACAAGTACCATAAGTCTCCTACAAAACTGCTGCTGGGGATTTGATTCCATTTCACAGTTTTGGATCTATTTTGAACCTATTTATATCTGATATTATTTGGTTCATATTTTAAAATCCAAAAAGCCTTCAGTCATGCTTGTAGCTGCTCTCACCAATTCCGGTGTGAAAAATCAAGTACCGCACTTTCTCTTCAAAACTGCTGATGGGGATTTGGTGTTAGTTTCCTCATATGAGGTTGCTGATATTTTATTATGTGATTCATTATCTATTTCAGAAGCTATATCAGACTATGGAGCTCAAGCATTCACTCTCAACAGTCCCAATGCTTCTTTACCATTGATCACATGCTCATCTCCTCACAGAACTAGTAAAGAGGAAGATTTTCTGCATCCGCCTGGACACCTACTCCTAACACTTGGGGATGTTATTACCACTCATGGTTTGATGTTCATGGATGCAACATATCAGTTTCTTGAGTGTTCCTCACATTCTCTAAATTCTCAAGAACCTTTTCTCACTTTTCAGTTGACTTCAGTTGCTCTACATGGGTCCAGTCTTCATCCGGCAGCTGTCTATATTTCTGATTTAGTTGATCATATCATTCTTCTTCCAAAGAGGAAGATTCCTCCAGACATAATGATGGAGAGGTTCACATGCCAGGCCCCAGGATACCTGTGCACAGAAGAACCAGATTGATCCTGATTCTACCTGCTTAATTAGAGGGGGGGATTTTTTCCCATGTGGTTTCTTTTTCAGCACCTTGTTTTTGAGCGGTTACTTTACTTTACTTGATGTAATGGGTGACCTATGGTCTTAGTTACCAGGGCCCACAGTTTGTCCAAGTTAGCATTCAGGGGGGGTGTTAGGATTATTAATCCTCCCTTGTCCAAATTTGGTCATATGTCTAAATTGGGAGTCATGTCTAAATCGGGAGTCCATCCAGTCTATTTATAGTCATTAACACCATTGGGTCCACTTGACCTAATTGGGGCACATTTTTCAGTTACTAAAGTGTGGGGAACACTAATTGAGGCTCACTGCCACTTATTGAACTTGATTGCATAAGTTTAGGAGCCTCCTAGATCAATCCATACAATTTAGGAAGCCACTGGGAGTGCCGAAACCAACCAAGGTCAGTTCACTTCAGTTAATGACTAGTCAAGCTAAGTTATGAGTCAGTTACATTCAGTTCTAGTTCTCTACATTCAGTTAGCGCTAGGTTTACTTGACTGAACACATGTGGGGCACATTTCTCACCTACCACTGTCAGTTAACCTTAGTCAACACTGAATGTAACACTTTAGTTGTGTTTTAGAGCTCCGATGAACTCCGGTTATGGTTTAGACAAGGTCAGTTAACCATTGAGTCCTCCGATAGTGATTTAGACAAGGTCTTGGTTACCTACAGTCAAGTAGAGTCTAATCAATTTGAACTTCCTCATGTGGATTCGAATTGCTTGTGGCTATTAAAGCCATTGTACTTCATTGTAATTATCTATCTAATTACTATTTGATTAATGAAAAGCATTCACAGCTGCAAGCCATTTTTGCACTGTTTCATTCTTCAATAACTGAGTAAATTGTGTGATCTATCATATGAGTTATGTGTTTGTCCACAGATCTATGTGTTCAATTTAATAAATATGATTAAAAGGAAAATTCTTCAAGGCAAGCCATCAATTATTTTCTTACAAGAGACCAAATGCTCCAACCATACCTTTCAAACCCTGATAACCAAACTATGGCAAGGCTGCAAGAGTATAGAAATAGATGCTCGAGGAGCTTCTGGAGGCATTGCAATAGCTTAGGATCCCTCCATAGTCGCCTTGAACAATTTCTCCTCTACTACATGCTCCTTGTCTTCCTCCTTCCACATTCTGGGAATTGGGTTCAAGGGTTTTCTGCTAAATATTTATGGACCTCAAATCCCTGCTATGAAATTATATTTGATACACTATATGGAGTTGTTTAAGCAACAACACATGAACTCCTATGTCATCTTTGGAGGAGACTTCAACATGATCCCTACTCTCAATGACAAAAAATGAGGGGGAAGAACACTAACAACTGAGGATCTTCGCTTCAAATAACTCATAGAGGATAACAAGTTAGTGGACCTCCCCACCTCAGAAGGACATTATACTTAGAACAATAGAAGAGGAGGAGATAATCTCATTGCCTCAAGGATGGATATATTTTTAATCTTTGAGAATCTCACAGAAGACGATGGATTTCTATCCACTTATGTACTTCCCTCAACAGGCTCAGATCACTGGTCCATATCCTTCATATGGAAGAATTCGGAAGCCCACAAACTCAAACCCTTCTGGTTTGAAAGTTTTTGGCTTAACCACCCACCCTTCCAAGAATATGTTCAAAGATGGTGGGAGGACATGAATGCCCAGGGGCACTCTAAGATGGCTATAATGCAACAAAAATTAAAAATTCTCAAAGGAAAACTGAAAGGTTGTAACCACAACACCTTTGGGAACATTTTCAAAGACAAGAGTGATCTAGAAAAAGAGCTCGATAAACTTCAAACAATCGTTATGGATGAGGGAGAAACGTTGGATAATAAACTCAAGGAAAAATATATCATAAAAAATATTGACAAAAGATGTGAACAAGAGGAAATGTTCTCGAAGCAAAAATCCAGGATTGGGTTGCTTAAAGAAGGGGAAAGGAGCACATCCTTGTTCCATTGCTCGATCATCCAACACCGCAATCACAATCGCATCTCCAGGATTAAGAAAGAGGATGGAGCTACGCTGGAAACACATGAAGAAATAGAGAAGTAACTCATTCACCACTTCCAAGACCTGCTTACGGAACCAACTTCTTCAAGAGCATCGACCATTAAGAAAATCACAGATCACATTCCTAAAATACTCACTCTGGATCACAATGCAACACTAATGAAAATCAGATCTCTATAGGAAGTGGAGATGGTTGTGAATCAGATGAAGGATGATAAAGCACCAGGTCCTGATGGTTTCACCATGAATTTCTTCTATCACTATTGGGACATCGTAAAAATTGAAATATGGGAGCTTGATGAAGAATCACGCCAAAAACTCTAGGTTCTGCCCTCTCTCAACACGACGTGTCTCACCCTAATTCCAAAAGAGAATGGGTCTGTGACTCCTGGTAAGTTTCAACCCAAATCTCTATGCAATGTGGTTTATAAGATCATTACTAAAGTCATAGCCAATATATTAAAAACCCTCCTACCTTTGCTCATCTCTCGTGAGCAAATGGGTTATGTGGAAGGGAGACAAATCATGGATGGAATCATTCTTGCCCACGAAATCACCCACTTTTTAAAGATTATCAAAAAAACTGGAATGCTTATCAAACTTGACCTTTCCAAAGCCTTTGATAAACTTAGTTGGTAATTGATGGAAAAAATGCTCCTTGCCTTCAGTTTCTGTCAAGATTGGACCAAGTGGATCATATCCCTTACTTCCTCTTCCTTCTTGTACATCTTGGCCAACGAAGCACCCTCCACCACTTTCTCCCCTTCCAAAGGCATTCGCTAGGGAGATCCTTTATCACCCTTCCTTTTCATTTTGATGGTTGAGGGTCTAGGCAGACTTCTAAAAAGAAAAATCTCAGAAGGAGCACTATGAGGTCTCACCCTGCATGATAACCCCCCCACATCTACCAGCAGTTTTTTTATGACAATCTTCTCTTTGGCCATCCCTTTGTCCAGGAAGCTTGATGAATTTAAAAATTCCTTCACACCTTCTCGAAGGCCTCCAGAGCAACTATAAACCTTGAAAAATATTAGCTCTTCTTTTTTAACACTAGCCTAGTAACTCAACTTAATGTTGCGTGCATTCTTGGATTCTCCATCTCCTCTCTTCCCTCAAAATAGCTTGGTACCCCCCTTTCTGACTCTGTCGTCAGACACTTTACATGGAAAGATCTCTTATCCAAACTGGAACTTAAAATCTCTTCTTGGACCTACAAAACCCTATATATTGCCAAACTCACCCTTCTCAAATCGGTTCCGCAATCTATGCCCCTATACCTTTTCTTTTTTTTTGCTGCCCCTAAATGGGTTCTCAAAGCCATATGCAATCTACAGTGAAAATTCCTATGGGGTGGGGAAGGTAATCAACACAAATGGGCTTTGGTCAAGTGGAAAACAGTAACCCTACCCAAGCATGAAGGGGGCCTAAGTATTCAAGATCCCAAAATAAATAATGAGATCCTCTCTAGCAGAATTTGGTGGAATTGGATTTCAAAAAACACCACCCCTTAGGTGCTATTTTGGAATAAAAAATACGCATAGGACTGGACCATGCCAACACTGATTTTCTATGAACTGGACCCAGCAAGATTGCTGATATGGAGAGCAACTAACTGTTAGTGTTCTTTAATCTAGCAACATAGCTTCTGGAAATCAATAATGGAGCCCATGCCAATTTTTGGCATGATTCTTGGCAACATTTACCCAAATTATCAGACCTCTTCAATTTGCAGGACCAACAGAACACCATGCAGAGTATTGGTAGAACAATAGTCAAGGACTTTTGGAAGGACGCTACTCAAAACCATTTTTGTCTTTGGAAAGAACCCACCAAATGGGGGCTAATGGAAGATGATGTAATTGTGGAAACCATCTAGTCGAAACTTCAGAAGAGACATATTAAAGTTCGGGAGGAAGAAAAGGTCATCAAATGGGTACACAACACAAAAGGAATCTTCACGACCAAAGAAGCCTACTTACTCCAAAACCAAAGCCAATTGGAACCTCCTAATCTCCTCTATAGGAGAATATGGGATTCAAATTTTTGGCCCAAAATATCCACTTTCGTCTGGCTGCTCACTCACTGCAAAATCCTAACTTGGGATAATTTAATAAAGAAGGGTTTTCATGGACCATCCTTTTGTGTTGTGTGCAAGGACCAATCTGAAACAATAGACCACCTATTGGATTATTGTGCTCTGGTTGATACTATATGGAATCTTGTGGAGGAAAAATGCAAACTATTTAAGAGAGTTAAAGGAGAAGTGATCCAAACTCTCCAATTGTGGGGGGAGAAACCCTATCAAATCAAGCTCCTTAATAGACTATGGGAACTCATCCTAGGATTTGTTGTCTGGAATATCTAGAAAGAAAGAAATAAGCGCATCTTCCAAGAAAAGTACAACAATGCTAAGGAGGTTTGGATAGGAATCCAGAAAAATATTCAAGAAACTCTACTATTGGGTGACTGACATAACACTGATCTCCCCAGTCTTCAATCCGAATGGGATATTCTTCTCGGATGGGGTATGGATCCAAAAGACTTCACTCACCACACATGCCCCCCTAAGCCGCACATCTCCAGCCTAGAAAACTGGGAGACACCATCGTCAGGATTCTACAAACTTAACTTTGATGGTGCGTCTAAGGGAAACCCAAGAGAAGCAGGATTCGGGGGCCCAATCTGGGATTGCACAGGAACTGTCTAGCATGTTTATTGGGGATACATGGGACATGACAACAATAATGCAACAAAACTATCCGAGCTAAGAAAAGGAGTTGGAATGGTCGTGAATCTAAATCTCCTCCCACTAATTGCTGAAAGAGATTCACAAATAATCATATTGTTGGCGACACACTTGCAGAGTGGAACACGGGGAGAATATCTCACCCAGTTGGCAAATGGAGTATGGACTAAGCCAGCTAGATGAAATCCTTCAAAACTGCAAAGTTATATCCTTCCACCACATTAGACAAAAAGACAATTCATTAGGCGTTCGACTTGCCAATGAGGGGGTTTGTTGTAATTCAAATCTAATTCATAGCAACTTTACCACCCTCAATTCGAAAGCTTTGGTCAAAGGCTATAAACATATTTTCAGCCAAGATATGCCAACCCCGAATGCGGGTGACAAGTGAGATGACATGCGAGACCTCAGACCACGTGGCGACGACGTAGGAAGCATGGTGGATGGAAGCATAGGTGAATTAAATGCCGAATGTGGTGAAATGCTTGCCAACCTCGCATGATGCTGGCTAGTCACGTCCAATTTGGGCTGTAACTTGGAAAATTAATACTGGTGCGTGTTAACGCAGAGCTATGCGATGTCGACACTTCAGACTATGAGGCTCACTAACCTCCTTCCTACACCCATTCTAGTTTTCCTGACTCTTCTCTATGTTTGATTTCGGTTTTGCAAGGCCGAAGAAAAGGATGCCCAAAAAAAGAGGCACCCCATGCAGAGGCAACATCAGTCGGGGCGATGGGCACCGTAAGGAAAACATTGGGGATACTGACGGTTTCGTAGTGCAGGTTTCCTTACCAATTCGGTGTATGATTGATGAGTGGGAATCCAAGGTGGTCTCTGATAATCTTGCATCTGGACGGAGTAGCGGTAGGATTAACCATTGCTGGATGGTTAAGAATATGCTGGGAATGTTGATGGAGGACATGACAGTCAAGTGGAATGGGGCTAGGGAGCTGGCCCAATGCATGCGCACTAGTATCAACCAGACAAATACGCAACTCAGATCCCTGAAAGCAAACTTTAACCTGAGGCACTACTAGGTGTTTCCCAGTGCAGGAAATGCAGATGACGCCGACGAGAAGGACTAGCGTGGGAAGGGTGAGACCTCGACAGCTACGGGAAATTTTCCTGGTCTGTTGTAGGAACCCAAGGAAAACAAAAGAATCACTATGCCTGTTAAGCATGGACGTGAGGCTCCAACAAAAGTCTTCATCGCTGAGCCGATACAGGAGATGCAACCGAGGAATCTAGTGGATGATTATGGACCCTGCCCAATCCTAGAGGAGACACCGAACTTCTTTGCGGACGATGCAATAACCTAGAAACTCCATTATCATCCCTGGTTCTCTCTGCGACTCACAACTTTTTTGGGTTTCCCTGGTTTTAAAATATGTCCATTTCATGTATGTATATAGTTAGTTTTTAATTTGTAATATGTCTCTCAAGGTTTATAGCTCTAAAGAGAGAAGGCTTTCCCACTTTTCTCTTAACCCAAACTCAAGTATTTTTTACAAATTAGGCGGGTGGTTTGTTAGTCTAAAGCCCCCGTAACAAGCTTTTACGCTTTGTACTCTTATTTTGTTATTTTGAATATGAATCTATACTACTGTTGCTTACAAAAAAAATCATGAAAAGGAAATCACTTCAAATTTAACAATCATTTGGATTTGAGTTATATATTAGTTTTTACTTGGAGAGACTCCAATTAGTATGAACCCAACATTTTGTTCTTTAACCCTATGCAATCTTTTCCACTTGCATAGGATTGCCACTAGCATGGCACAATTTGGAAATTTAGATTTAGAAAAAAATCAACATATTCAACCACAATATGTAAAAGATTGAAAACCCACACAAACACAAAAATAAATTGCCTTAAACTAACCAGGCTCCCAGTTTAGTTGAAAAAAATAGCATGAAATAAGCATACCTTAGAACCTACCATTTAAAGTTTATGTCATTATATACAACATACTTTCAATCAATGGAGAGATTTATGTTTAAGGGAATTCAAGGAAGCCTACAGTTCAACTAATGAATGGGATACGTTGGTGATTTGTGTTAACGGTTTAATGAAGGGCTACGTTGGAGATTGTGTTCCAACGGTTTGTGTATGTTCTTAATGAGGGTGTTGTTGGATGATGAGCATTATGGGAAGATCTGCATGAAAGTGATTCCTATTGGCAGTGAAGTGAAGATCAAACCAATAGTTTCGCAGTCTTGACATGGTTGGACAAAAATACCGAGAGCAGACTCCACGCATTCGAATTGGTAAAGAGGTTGCAGCATGACACAGCTCGTGAAAGGAAGAGTGTTTTTTTTTAATATGAAGCTTGCACCACAATTCAAGCAAAAAGAGTTACCAATTTAAATCCAACAAAAGATTAATACAATTTTAATATATATAACCAAAAAGTTGGTATAGAATAGCAATGCATCTTCTCCAATGGCAAAGACATGATTAAACCAAGATGCTTGTTATGACATGCTCTATCCAACTAGTTTAACAAAAAGTCAAAAGTACTACTTCAACTTGTGATAGCCTTTATAGAGGAGTGGTAGGTGCACTCGCATCACTCTTACTAGATGCTCTCAAAAATATTTTTTTTGTATGATTCTGTACATGCTAGAGTATAAGACTTGACTTTTCTCAATGCTTCAACTACATATTGTCCATGTATTTATGATGTTGAAGATTATAACTATTCTTGTTCATTCATGCAGAGTTCTTGGAACACTAGCCAAGCAAGGTTGCAGAGAAAACTATTGCAAGCATTATACCAACCCAACAACTTAGGAGTGATGAATGACAGGGAAGCCTCTAGACAGTTTAGCAATATTCTGTTTACTTCCTGTGACGATTTGAAATCATGATTCCTTTGGTTCCACATCCGATTGTAGAGCACAACAAAGAGAATGGTCCATACTACTCGCATAATGGTATTCAGTAGCATCCGTATTCCTTGTAAAGGAGTCTCTCTTGACACTAAATTGTAGTGCGTGCCAACACTAAGCACTTAAAAAAATGTTCACACCTTCAACCGCGTACAACGATGTTCTAACAACCAAATCTTTGTATAATGCGCCAACCCTTGTATCCTCTTTTCAACTTCACACATACACATGCTCACAACTCTTCCAAATATACCAATGTTTCCATACTTGGCATCTCTTTTAACTCAGACAACAACCCAACCTTTATACAATGCGCCAACCCCTCTATCCTCTTCAACGCCACAATTATTCACTTGCCCACAACTCCATTTTCTCACTTTTCCAGTATTTGTCACATATATTGCCACTTAGTAACATTTTATTATTGTTATAGTCTTAGTAATTGGTTGAAACAATTATTTTTACTTATGGGAAAATAAAAACTTCTAAACAAGTTTGAAGTTGAAAGTGGTTTCTTTTTATCCATTTAAAGCCAAGAGAAAGTGAATGGCCCAAGAGCAAGTGAATGGCTCTATATCAATAAAACTTGTGTCCACAAATTATTTTTACTACAAGAATTTTTATATATTAAACCTACTATGTCAAATTATATAAGTTTACATTATTCTATTTGTATAAAATTAAAATAAAATGAATTACCTATATTAGAAAACTAAATGCTTTCACTTATGAATGAAGCAAAACAAATTCTTTTATTATTATCAAATTCTCATAAAAATGCATCATGGATAATATATAGAAAACTCCATTTCCTTGATAGATTTATTGCAACTTGGTATGTGCAATAATAGTTGAGGAATACAAAACAATACATACCTTTGGAAAAGCAACCTTATTAAACTTCCTTTTCAGACAAAGAAAGGAGAGAACATCATAGTGATGTGTTTTTTAAATAAATTGCCTATACATACGGCATATTATATTTATCTAGCCTTTTTAACTCAAGTCCTTCGGAATAAAATGTCAAAATTTTAATTACACTTGTGATGCAACATGTTAACCTTGATAAATTTGGTATGTTGCATTACATGTGGCCTCACATTTATCACTTAATGTACTTCAGAGGTATAATGCCCACACATGTTACTTTTGAGTTGTTTGAGGTATAATGCCCACACATGTTGCTTTTGAGTTGTTTGTGTTACTGTTATTAGGTTGTTTTGTATCAACGAAAAACATGGGTAAATGAGTCCATTGTTATCTTTGAGTTGGAAATTAAATTCCTTAAAAAAAACATATCTTTTAGTTGAAAATTAAAATGTCACAATTGCACTTACACCATTGACTCAACATGTTAACCTTGCAGAATTTTGTATGTTGCATTACATGTTGCCTAAAGGTTCCACTTTTTTTTGTTTCTTAAGTTTATCACTTAATGTACTTCATATGCATAATATGAACCTATGTTATTATACCTGCCTCAGGCAGGTATATTGTAATCGATCACAAGTCAAACTCCTTTGACTTTGGTATTAGTTGGTGTCTTTTGAGGCAGCTATAAATAATTAAAACCTGTTTTGCAAAGTATGACTTAGGGGTTTGTAAAATATTTTTTTTAATTTTATTAAAAAGCTATTTTTGTAAACAGCTGATTGGTGGATAGAAGATGATGTCAGCTTTGGGATTTGGTATCTGGATTTTAGTTGATGTGGCAAGATGACATCATAACAATAAAATTAAAAAAATAAAAATTATATGCCGGTTGGCTTGATGCCGGTGCGGCTGGAAAAGCTCCATGGGAATGCAGTAGCATGGCTCTGGACTCGTCTCAGAATAATTAAAAACCGTTTACTAAATCTTTGATGGGAAGCGGCCAGGGTATGATGACTGGCATTTTGGAAGATCCATTTTTGGCTTCCAGGCTTCAACAGCAACTGTCAAACGAGAATTTATTAGGACCGTGTGAGAGTACAAGATCCATGGCATTACAGCTGGGCACAGCAGGGGGATGCAAGCCTTTCGCAGTTGTTAGCAGGCACCAGTGGCCCTGGACTTTTGGCAGTAATTAGGTCCCCTTTGTCTGGCTCTGCTGCTGCTGCGGATACGATTACTATTCAATCCCCTACGCAATCCTGGCGACCACCTTACGTCGGCCTGAATCCCCTCAGCCTAGGTCAAGGTAGGGTCGATATAGCTCGGCTTCTAGGGAAGAGATTGAGGGATGACCAAGCAAGGCCGACTAATACGGTAATGAAAATTTCGCTTATAATCTTTTAAATTCTGCATTATGTAAATTTTGTATGTTGAAAAATGTAATATTTTAACTGGGTAGGGCCTCTTTACAAATTTTGGAGTAGCTGTTGGATCAAATAATGAACAGGCAGGGCAACAGAGCACTTATGAATTAGCGCTTGCTCAGCCGCAACCTCAATCTTTATCTCCACCAGGAGTTGTGGCAGCAC
>LPNX010975472.1:0-14188 GCA_001517045.1 Pseudotsuga menziesii | reverse complement strand
TTATTCAAAATATTTAACTAAAAAATATTTTTTTCCAATTTAAAATAATTAAATTTATTTTAAATTTAAATTATAAATTTATAATAAAATATAAATAAACTATTCTCACAACATTGAGATTAATTTATAGTCTTATAAGCTATTATTTCTCATTTCCTATTTATGCTAGTCTATAAAAAAAACTTGCATATTTGTATAATATTATAAATTTATAATAAAATATAAATAAACTATTCTCACAACAATGATATTAATTTATAGTCTTATAAGCTATTATTTCTCATTTCCTATTTATGCTAGTCTATAAAGAAACTTGCATATTTTCATAACATAAGTCAAGAATATTACTAGAAGTATGTAAGGAAGCTTGAATATGCTTGTTTTATGCTACATTGCAATAACCTATATCATATTTAAATGGACATTTTTTAATTCATTTTTGTTTTAATTTCTTTCAAATTGTAATTATATTTGTTTTATCATATATTTTTATAGCAAAATTATTCTATTGCTATATATTTTCAATCTCTTCTTAGGAGGCAGTTACCAAGCAATTTTGTTGTTTGTTCCACTTGTTTTTAAGTTGTAACAAGTTTTCATTATTGATAAGTTCTTTTTGTTTTAGTTTAACTCAAATTTCAAATCAAATAATCAACTAAAAAACAATAAATAGAAAATAAACTACTAATAACAACATATCTTTTAAATAAAAATTAAATTATATAATAAAAACATTATTATTAATTGAAAATTAAATTATATAATAAAAACATTATTATTAATCTGTTAGAAAAGTACCCACACAAATAATAATAAAAATAATTAAATAATTAATCGAAAGAGCACATATAAAATGAAATTCCAACCCTGCGCGTGGGTCTTTATTTTGTTGTTGGGTCAACTGTCAAATATCAACGCTGCGAATTTACGGTCAAGTCAGAGTCAACGCTGCGAATTACAAAACATTTTACACGATGATTCAAAATTTGAAAAATTAAATTTTAATAAAAAATACTTAAAAATTTAATTCAAATAAAACATTATAAAAATCAAAATTTTAATATTTAAAAGTAAAAACAATCATAATGATTATAATATCTAATTATAAATATGTTTTTTTATTTTTAATAATTAAACAGTTTTTTAACAACAAAAATTTTGATTTAATTTAATGTAAATTGAACTTTCATGTAAATTGAACCATATTAAAGTAATAATAATAATAATAATTAACACACCTCGATAGAAAGAAAATTCACCCTAATTAGAAGGATATAGAAGCCGCAGTTGTCAAAATTAGTAATATCGATATTTCAAAACCCGCCAGCCAATATGGAAATGGGAGCACTAGAGTCTAGAGGACTTAGACCCCCGGGCCCCATTGGTCTTCAATTCGTTGTTGGCGAGCATTCAAATATCAACGCTGCGAATTTACGGTCAAGTGAGGCGGCACAAGTAAAGGAACATGCCTGCCACACCTATTCAAAATTTCATCACGATAAAAATAAATATTTAGTCCCAAAAAAACCGGAGGATCTTAACAATGGAAGATTCAGTGCAGCAAGTCAGCGCTGTCCCTGGTGAAGGATTAGAATTTTAGGTGTTTTAAGAATTTTTTGAATATATAATTTCCATAAAGACATAGTTAAATTTTAATTTTATAAAATAAAAAAAATACTAAAATCCAATAAAAAATGGCTATCTACTCCAAAATCATTGAATATTTAAACAACTTCATAGTAACCAGTGACACTAAAAGTACTTTGGCTGATGTAACTCAATCTATCAGTCTTGGTGCTCAAAAAAAATAATGAGTAAAAACGTAAGTTTGGCAATATAGGTATTTGTTCTTGCTATATTACCTGAGAATGGCTATATTGATCTTCTGGTGATGGTAGATCTTGTGACATTCCGTTCCTCCCTATTTTAGTTTACAATCCATTTTTTTTTTGAGGAAGTGTTTTGTGCGTGGAGTGTCTGGACTGTGCAATCCGTCCTTAATGGTGCTTTATTAAGTGTTTTTTTCGTGATGTATTTAGATTGTTTTGGTCTTTGTTTGTTTGCAGTCTTGACAAACCTTTGTGGTTTGTAAATATCGACCTGCCATCATTAATTTTATTGCGTGGAAAAGCGTTTTACATTTTAGTATGAGGAAGATATTGTAACGTTTGTCTATATTATGTTGTAACATTTGTTACTAACAAAATAATAAAAAATAAAATTTTAATTATCCACCAAAATAAATGTTGGCCACAAACACAACTTAACATGGGGAAGATGTTGTAATGCTCATACTTAACAAAACAATAAAAAATTAAAAATTTAATTATCCCCCCAAAAAATGTTGGCCTTGTCCTAAACAACTCATGGTTTTATTTGTCAGAAAGACACTACCAAGGACATGTTGTAATGTTCCTACCTAACAAATAATAATAATAATAAATGGAATTTATTGTACATGGTTTAGGAGGGCCATTGCAAATGGTTTTAAGACCATGTGCAAGGCCTCCTAAACAACCCATGGTTTTAGGAGTGCCTTACTCATGGTTTTAAAACCATGTATGGGGGAGATGTTGTAATGTTTGTTCCTAACAAAATAAAAAATAATAAAAATTATTATATGTGTCTTTTGGTTTGAATCAAAGCAATAGCTCCTTGAGTGCAATACTTAATAAGAGGTTTTGCAACTGGAGAAAACTCTCAAAAGGAGCACTATGAGGTCTCACCCTGTATTATAACCCCCCCACGTCTACCAACAGTTTTTTGATGACAATCTTCTCTTTGGCCATCCCTTTGTCCAGGAAGCTTGATGCATTTCAAAAGTCCTTCACACCTTCTCGGAGGCCTCCAAAACCACTATAAGCCTTGAAAAATCTTAGCTCTTCTTCTTTAACACTAGCCTAGTAACTCAACTTAATGTTGCGCGCATCCTTGAATTCTCCATCTCCTCTCTTCCCTCAAAATATCTTGGTGCCCCGCTTTCTAACTCTATCGTCAGACACTCTTCATGGAAAGATCTCTTATCCAAATTGGAACTTAAAATCTCTTCCTGGACGTACAAAACCCTAAATATTGCCAGTAGACTCACCCTCCTCAAATTGGTTCTGCAATCTATGCCCCTAGACCTTTTTTTTTTGCTGCCCCTAAATGGGTTCTCAAAGCCATCCGCAATATACAATGCAAATTCCTATGGGGTGGGTAAGGTAATCAACACAAATGGGCTTTGGTCAAGTGGCAAACAGTAACCCTACCCAAGCGTGAAGGGGACCTGAGTATTCAGGATCCCGAAATAAATAATGAGATCCTCTCTGGCAAAATTTAGTGGAATTGGATTGCAAAAAACACCACCCCTTAGGCGCTATTTTGGAATAAAAAATTCGCATAGGACTAGACCATGCCAACACTGATTTGATATGACTTGGACCCGCCAAGATCGCTGATATGGAGAGCAACTAACTGTCAGCGTTCTTTAATCTAGCAAAATAGCTTTTGGAAATTAGTAATGGAGCCCACACCAATTTTTGGCATGATTCTTGGCAACAGTTACCCAAATTATCAGACCTCTTCAATTGGTAGGACCAACAGAACGCCATGCAGAGTATTGGTAGAACAATAGTCAAGGACTTTTGGAAGGACGCTACTCGAAACCATTTTCATCTCTAGAAAGAACCCACCGAGTGGGGGCTATTGGAAGATGATGTAACTGTGGAAACCATCTGGTCAGAACTTCAGAAGAGACATATTAAAGTTCGGGAGGAAGAAAACGTCATCAAATTGGTACACAACACAAAAGGAATCTTCACGACCAAAGAAGCCTACTTACTCCAAACCCAAAGCCAATTGGAACCTCCTAATCTCCTCTGCAGGAGAATATGGGATTCAAATTTTTGGCCCAAAATATCCACTTTTGCCTGGCTACTCACTCACCACAAAATCCTAACCTAGGATAATTTAATAAAGAATGGTTTTCATGGACCATCCTTTTGTGTTGCGTGCAGGGACCAATATGAAACAATAGACCACATATTGGATTCTTGTGCTCTGGTTGATACTATATGGAATCTTGTGGAGGAAAAATGCAAATTGTTTAAGAGAGTTAAAGGCGAAGTGATCTAAACTCTCCAATTGTGGGGGGAGAAACCCTGTCAAATTAAGCTCCTCAATAGACTATGGGAACTCATCCCAGGATTTGTTGCCTGGAATATCTGGAAAGAAAGAAATAAGCGCATCTTCCAGGAAAAGTACAATAATGCTAAGGAGGTTTGGATAGGCATCTAGAAAAATATTCAAGAAACTCTACTATTGGGTGACTGGCATACCACTGATCTCCCCAGTCTTCAGTCCGAATGGGATATTCTTCTCGGATGGGGTATGGATCCAAAAGACTTCACGCACCCCACATGCCCCCCTAAGCCGCACATCTCCAGCCTAGAAAACTGGGAGACACCACCGTCAGGATTCTACAAACTTAACTTTGATGGTGCGTCTAAGGGAAACCTAAGAGAAGCAGGATTCGGGGGAGCAATCTGGGATTGCACAAGAACTATCCAACATTTTTACTAGGGATACATGGGACATGCCAACAATAATGCAACAGAACTTTTTCAAGCTAACAAAAGGAGTTCGAATGGTCGTGAATCGAAATCTCCTCCCACTAATTGCTGAAGGAGATTCACAAATAATCATATTGTTGGCCACACGCTTGCATAATGGAACACACGGGGAAAATATCTCACCCAGCTGGCGAATGGAGTATGGACTAAGCCAACTAGGTGAAATCCTTCAAAACTGCAAAGTTATAGCCTTCCAGCACGTTAGATGAAAAGACAATTCATTGGGTGATCGACTTGCCAATGAGGGGGTTTGTTGTAATTCAAATCTGATTCATAGCAACTTTACCACTCTAAATTCAAAAACTTTGCTCAAAGGCTGTAAACAGATTTTCAGCCAAGATATGCCGACCTCGGATGCGGGTGACAAGTGAGATGACACATGAGACCTTAGACCATGTGGCGACGACATAGGAAGCATGGCGGATGGAGGCGTAGGTGAATTAAATGCCGAAGGTGGTGAAATGCTTGCCAGCCTTGCATGATGCTGGCTAGTCACATCCAGTCTGGGCTATAACTTGGAAAATTAATACCGGTGCATGTTAACAGAGCTATGCGATGTCATCACTTCAGACTATGAGTCCCGCTAACCTCCTTCCTACATCCATTCTGGTTTTCCTGACTCTTCTCTGTGTTCGATTTCGGTTTTGCAAGGCCGAAGAAAAGGATGCCCAGAAAAAGAGGCACTCCACGCAGAGGTAACATCGGTCTAGGCGCCGTAAGGAAAACATTGGGGATACTGACGGTTTTGTAGCGCAGGTTTCCTTACCAGTTTGGTGTATGATTGATGAGTGGGAATCCAAGGTGGTCTATGATAATCTTGCATATGGATGGAGTAGCAGTAGGATTAACCATTGCTGGAAGGTTAAGAATATGTTGGGACTGTTGATGGAGGACATGGCGATCAGGTGGAATGGGGCCAGGGAGCTAGCCCAATGCATGCGCACTGGTATCAACCAGACAAATACGCAACTCAGATCCCTGAAAGTAAACTTTAACCTGAGGCACTACTAGGTGTTTCCCAATGCAGGAAATGCAGATGACAACGACGAGAAGGACCAGCGTGGGAAGGGCGAGACCTCGACATCTGCGGGAAATTCTTTTGGTCTGTTGCAGGAACCCAGGGAAAATAAAAGAATCGCTACGCCTGTTAAGCATGGATGTGAGGCGCCAACAAAAGTCTTCATCACTGAGCCGATACATGAGATGCAACCAAGGAATCCAGTGGATGATTACAGACCCTGCCCAATCTTGGAGGAGACACCGGACTTCTTTGTGGACGATGCATTAACCTAGAAACTCCATTATCATCCCTGGTTCTCTCTGCGACTCACAACTTTTTTGGGTTTCCCTGGTTTTAAAATATGTCCATTTCATGTATGTATATAGTCAGTTTTTAATTTGTAATATGTCTCTCAAGGTTTATAGCTCTAAAGAGAGAAGGATTTCCCATTTTTCTCTTAACCCAAACTCAAGTATTTTTTACAAATTAGGCGGGTGGTTTGTTAGTCTAAAGCCCCCGTAACAAGCTTTTACGCTCTGTACTCTTATTTTGTTATTTTGAATATGAATCTATACTACTGTTGCTTACAAAAAAAAATCATAAAAAGGAAATCACTTCAAATGTGACAATCATTTGGATTTGAGTTATATATTAGTTTTTACTTGGAGAGACTCCAATTAGTATGTACCCAACATTTTGTTCTTTAGCCCTATGTAATTAGCCCTATGCAATATTTTCCACTTACATAGGATTGCCACTAGCATGGCACAATTTGGACATTTAGATTTAGAAAAAAAACAACATATTCAACCACAATATGTAAAAGATTGAAAACCCACACAAACACACACAAAAATTGCCTTAAAATAAGAAGGCTCCCAGTTTAGTTGAAAAAAAATAGCATGAAATAAGCATACCTTAGACCCTACCATTTAAAGTTTATGTCATTATATACAACATACTTTCAATCAATGGAGAGATTTATGTTTAAGGGAATTGAAGGAAGCCTACAGTTTAACTAATGAATGGGATACGTTGGTGATTGTGAGTTAACGGTTTAATGAAGGGCTACGTTGGAGATTGTGTTCCAACGGTTTGTGTTGTTGGATGATGAGCATTATGGGAAGATCTGCATGAAAGTGATTCCTATTGACCGAGAAGTGAAGATCAAACCAATAGTTTCGCAGTCTTGACATAGTTGGACAAAAATACCGAGAGCAGACTCCACGCATTCGAATTGGCAAAGAGGTTGCAGCACGACACAGCTCGTGAAAGGAAGAGTGTTTTTTTTAATATGAAGCTTGCACCACAATTCAAGCAAAAAGAGTTACCAATTTAAATCCAACAAAAGATTAATACAATTTTAATATATATAACCAAAAAGTTGGTATATAATAGCAATGCATCTTCTCCAATGGTAAAGACATGATTAAACCAAGATGCTTGTTATGACATACTCTATCCAACTAGTTCAACAAAAAGTCAAAAGTACTACTTCAACTTGTGATAGCCTTTATAGAGGAGTGGTAGGTGCACTGGCATCACTCTTACTAGATGCTCTCAAAAATATTTTTTTTTATGATTATGTACATGCTAGAGTATAAGACTTGACTTCTTCTCAATGCTTCAACTACATGTTGTCCATGTATCTATGATGTTGAAGATAATAACTATTCTTGTTCATTCATGCAGAGTTCTTGGAACACTAGCCAAGCAAGGTTGCAGAGAAAACTATTGCAAGCATTATACCAACCCAACAACTTAGGAGTGATGAATGACAGGGAAGCCTCTAGACAGTTTAGAAATATTCTGTTTACTTCCTGTGACGATTTGAAATCATGATTCCTTTGGTTCCACATCCAATTGTAGAGCACAACAAAGAGAATGGTCCATACTACTCGCATAATGGTATTCAGTAGCATCTGTATTCCTTGTAAAGGAGTCTCTCTTGACACTAAATTGTAGT
Source organism: Pseudotsuga menziesii (assembly GCA_001517045.1). NCBI lineage: Eukaryota > Viridiplantae > Streptophyta > Pinopsida > Pinales > Pinaceae > Pseudotsuga > Pseudotsuga menziesii. The sequence continues at coordinate 6,609 of LPNX010975472.1, read as the reverse complement.
GCGTGCCAACACTAAGCACTTAAAAAAATGTTCACACCTTCAACCGCGTACAACGATGTTCTAACAACCAAATCTTTGTATAATGCGCCAACCCTTGTATCCTCTTTTCAACTTCACACATACACATGCTCACAACTCTTCCAAAGATACCAATGTTTCCATACTTGGCATCTCTTTTAACTCAGACAACAACCCAACATTTATACAATGCGCCAACCCCTCTATCCTTTTCAACGCCACAATTATTCACTTGCCCACAACTCCATTTTCTCACTTTTCCGGTATTTGTCACATATATTGCCACTTAGTAACATTTGATTATTGTTATAGTCTTAGTAATTGGTTGAAACAATTATTTTTACTTATGGGAAAATAAAAACTTCTAAACAAGTTTGAAGTTGAAAGTGGTTTCTTTTTATCCATTTAAAGCCAAGAGAAAGTGAATGGCCCAAGAGCAAGTGAATGGCTCTATATCAATAAAACTTGTGTCCACAAATTATTTTTACTACAAGAATTTTTATATATTAAAACTACTATGTCAAATTATATAAGTTTACATTATTCTATTTGTATAAAATTAAAATAAAATGAATTACCTATATTAGAAAACTAAATGCTTTCACTTATGAATGAAGCAAAACAAATTCTTTTATTATTATCAAATTCTCATAAAAATGCATCATGGATAATATATAGAAAACTCCATTTCCTTGATAGATTTATTGCAACTTGGTATGTGCAATAATAGTTGAGGAATACAAAACAATACATACCTTTGGAAAAGCAACCTTATTAAACTTCCTTTTCAGACAAAGGAAGGAGAGAACATCATAGTGATGTGTTTTTTAAATAAATCGCCTATACATAGGGCATATTATATTTATCTAGCCTTTTAACTCAAGTCCTTCGGAATAAAATGTCAAAATTTTAATTACACTTGTGATGCAACATGTTAACCTTGAGAAATTTGGTATGTTGCATTACATGTGGCCTCACATTTATCACTTAATGTACTTCAGAGGTATAATGCCCACACATGTTACTTTTGAGTTGTTTGAGGTATAATGCCCACACATGTTGCTTTTGAGTTGTTTGTGTTACTGTTATTAGGTTGTTTTGTATCAACGAAAAACATGGGTAAATGAGTCCATTGTTATCTTTGAGTTGGAAATTAAATTCCTTAAAAAAAACATATCTTTTAGTTGAAAATTAAAATGTCACAATTGCACTTACACCATTGACTCAACATGTTAACCTTGCAGAATTTTGTATGTTGCATTACATGTTGCCTAAAGGTTCCACTTTTTTTTGTTTCTTAAGTTTATCACTTAATGTACTTCATATGCATAATATTAACCTATGTTATTTTTAAGTTGTAACAAGTTTTCATTATTGATAAGTTTTTTTTGTTTTAGTTTAACTCAAATTTCAAATCAAATAATCAACTAAAAAACAATAAATAAAAAATAAACTACTCAATTACAACATATCTTTTAATTAAAAATTAAATTATACAATAAAAACATTATTATTAATTGAAAATTAAATTATATAATAAAAACATTATTATTAATCTGTTAGAAAAGTACCCACACAAATAATAATAAAAATAATTAAATAATTAATCGAAAGAGCACATATAAAATGAAATTCCAACACTGGGTCTTTATTTTGTTGTTGGGTCAACTGTCAAATATCAACGCTGCGAATTTACGGTCAAGTCAGAGTCAACGCTGCGAATTACAAAACATTTTACATGATGATTCAAAATTTGAAAAATTAAATTTTTATAAAAAAATACTTAAAAATTTAATTCAAATAAAACATTATAAAAATCAAAATTTTAATATTTAAAAGTAAAAACAATCATAATGATTATAATATCTAATTATAAATATGTTTTTTTATTTTTAATAATTAAACAGTTTTTTTACAACAAAATTTTTGATTTAATTTAATGTAAATTGAACTTTCATGTAAATTGAACCATATTAAAGTAATAATAATAATAATAATAATTAACACACCTCGATAGAAAGAAAATTCACCCTAAATAGAAGGATATAGAAGCCGCAGTTGTCAAAATTAGTAATATCGATATTTCAAAACCCGCCCGCCAATATGGAAATGGGAGCACTAGAGTCTAGAGGACTTAGACCCCCGGGCCCCATTGGTCTTCAATTCGTTGTTGGCGAGCATTCAAATATCAACGCTTCAAATATCAACGCTTCCTTGAACTGAGTAAATGTAGGTTCTGGCTTCCTTGAACTGAGTAAATGTAGGTAGTGGCAGTCCCAAGATGAAAGAGGAAACCCTCAAATAAATGCTTGGAGGCACATGGGAGCTTTACACACTAGGTGTCAGTTTCACATGACAAATGGAAGCTGTAAAATAGTCAACATGAGAAGCAAGTTATCTTGATAATCGAATAGCAGTTCACGTGTTAAACATTTTGAAAGAGGGAAAAATGAACTTTAAAATCTAGGTTGTTTTTTCACATGGGTTTATTTGGTAACGGAGCTTGGAAGCCCAAGTCAATGTCACAAGGCTTTCCCTTCATGTTTCATTTGGATCCATGTTCCCATGTGGGCATGGTTTGATTGACAAGCAAAGCTCCTCCTATCTCTTGTCAAATTTTTTAACGTACCCATTATTTGCAACCCTAGGAGTTAAAAGTGTGGCTCTATGAGTATGATGATTGATCATTGCATGTAGATCCCAAGCATATGGATTTTCTTGCTCCAAAATCTTGTCCACAAAGTGTTTATAGAGCACTTTCCATTCCTAGTTACATATAAAGGACACCCAAATACTTATCATGATATAATTCCAACAAAATGCATAGGAAAGTTGTTCCTTGAAGTATTGCACAAGGGAGGACCTAGGAAGAGCTTAATAGTGCTTCCTGATATTCTTAAACTAATTCTATGTAAATATCCCAAATTTTAGAAATTGTTGAGAATGCTTAAAGTTGGTAACCTTGTAACAGTTCAAGATATCATGTAGATTATTGAACCAAGCATTTAATGCAAGATAGTGGAAGAATTCCAATTGAAGATGAAACTTTAAATGTATCAAATATGATGAATTAAAAAAAAATACAAAACATAATGCTTTATGAATGATAAAGCATGAAACATATTTCATCTCATAATAACCAACCCTATATAGGAAATTCAAATGGGTTAAAAACCAAAGTAACTCCAATACTACAAGACATAATGCCTTACATTGGTTTTTTTGTAATGGAGCATAAGGTACACAATGTGATTCCTACTCAACCAAATGTGCAAGGTATCTCTACAAATCAACAAAAATATCACCTATCTCTAACTTATGCATATTCTCATCAACCAATTCCATAGCCAATGCAAGTCATACTCTCTACAACTTAGTAGAATTACCTTCAACAACAGACAAAGCAATGGTAGGTACATAATAACATTCTTGTAAATCTATGGTAGAATGACATCCATTTAACAATGAGGTATCACCATATCCATGACTTTCTCTAATTGATTTCATCTTAAGCTTTATGGGAACAATAATACCATGTGCACTCTTCTTAATCCCACCACTTGCATACTCCATCTGGCATAATAACCAATAATCAAAACCTAATACTTCTAATATGTTTCTCCAATTCAAGAGAAACTAATTCATTAGTAGTTGAATACCATCCTTCTTACAAACATCATTGCTACTAGCAATATCATAATTAAAAACATCTTCAAAAGGATCATCATCATTAATATGTTTCCCAACAAAAATATTTAACATCTTCTTCTAAAGTATCAAGTAGTTATTGCTCATCAAATATAATTTATGACTTTTTCACAGATATCCTTATTATTTTTGTGTAGCTCATCTATACAAGAAACTAAACTCTCAATCATTTTGTCCTTCTCATCCACCAAAATAAATAAATAAAATCATATTCATTTTCATACATGTCAAAAACATGTAAAAGAGCACACAAAGTGTGAAAACCCCATGAAACACTAATTCTACTTTTTAAATACTACATGCAAATTCGTTACCTCAACAACTTTTTTTAATTGTTAACGTCCCCATAAATCAAAATACACCAAAAGTAAATAATATCAATGTGCATTATTGAGATGAAATCTTAATGTTCACATTCCCAGCAAACACAACACCGATAGTGCGACTACACAAAGCTTTTAACATAAAATAGCCATCATTTCACGCATTTTCAAGAAGTAGATGGTCAAGACTCAATATCATGTTCGTGTTGCAATCTAGTCTTTTGCTTTAAACCTTCAGGACCTTGACAATGGCCACCACTCTATTCTTCCATAAGTGGCCTTCCATAATGAAATTGTAAACACTGAACAATATAAAATTTTATAGTTGTCATGGGAAGATATTTAAAATAACAATTACGAGATTTACCTATTGATATATCTAAGTTTGGCATATGCATTCGTTTAAGTTTAGTCAATATTGTCAATTCGTATTACAACCTTTTGTGATGTAATGTGAAGCCTTGTGATTTATGTATTGCCATAACCCATGTAATTTGGTATGTCTTATTATAACGCGATTTGCACGTAATTTGGATTGGCAACATCGCATGGTAGACCTTTGTAGTTAATGAAGTGAACAACAACAAATGATGGCAATTCTAAGGTGTTAGAATGTTCTCTCTTATTACAACATGATTGCATGTAATTTGGATTGGCAACATCGAATGGTAGACCTTTGTAGTTAATGAAGTGAACAACAACAAATGATGGCAATTTTAAGGCTTTAGAATGTTTTGTCTTGTTACAATGTGATTTGCACGTAATTTGGATTGGAAACATCGCATGGTAGACCTTTGTAGTTAATGAAGTGAACAACAACAATGATAGAAATTATAAGGTTTTAGAATGGGATCTATAGAAAAAAGTAATAACTTTCTAAGTATGCATTCACCAAGCTTGTTGCAACCCACGTTCTTCTTGTCAAGATCACATGTACCATCCCCTTTGATATTAGTAGAGTAGTTATGTACTTGAAAAGAAGTTACTCCCTTTATCATTGATTTCCACCTTGCTCTTGTTGACTTGGATAACTTAATTGTAGAAAATTAATGAGTCATTTACTTCTACTTAGGAAACATAATTGAAGCAAATGAAATAATAATTTTGATAACCAAATGCATATTTCTAATGTCCAAAATCTAAACCTCATTCACACCATCTTTAAAAAAATCATGGAAAGGGTTCGAAGGAGAGATCTTTGCAAGACGACTGTTCTGCAAAGAGATTGATCAGGGTTCGTGTTGATGTAATTGTAACTTCGGAATGTATTCACTTGTATTTCTTATCTATTGTAACCCAATGTTTATTCCGGGATGTACTTATGTCATGTCATGCCCCGATGTTCCGATTGGGAAGATCTATAATGCAAACAAGTCATGTCAAGTCATTGTGGGTAACCCTCCTATTGTCTAAGGGTTAAAATCCCCGCAGTTCTGGGGCACTAGGGTTATTAGACTCTCCTAGAGAGGTCGGCCCTAGTAGGGTTTTAGTCATGTCGGGATTAGTATAAATAGAGAGCTGGACTCTCTATTTAGTACACATCACATACGCGCTCAAGTGTAGCGCATAGTTGAGGAAGGAGAAGACACTGGGGCTAGATAAGAAGAAGGTTACTGCTGTCGGGAGATCACTTACTGTTTTGGGTTTTACTTTGGTGTTGATTCTATCTCTGAGGAAGTTGCGGGGTTTTCTCCATTTATGGTTTCCCTGAGGAAAACACTGTGTTCATTGTCTCTTATGTTTTGATTGTTGTGCTTGTTGTTCTCTCAGTTAAAGATCCTAATGTTATGCTATCTTAATGTTAAAAATCTAACATGGTATCAGAGCTAACCCGAGGAGAAGACATTGTGTAGCTACGGGAACTACGGATTCCTATTTTGTGGATCTCTCTCCACATATTTTCAGCAAAAGTAGGGTGGAATAACTCTCCTCCCTAGGGCGCATCTTTTTGTCGAAGCAGAATCCAATTCTGAGGTTTTTTAGTTTTGGACCCAACACTACTGCTGGAAATTAGGGCTTTTCATAGAAGAGGAATTTTTCAGTGAGCCGAGGCCTGAATTAATCTCCTCCCTAAAATCAAAGTTAGGGATAAAATTCAAAGCAATTGGTTGGATAGAACTCCGGAAAAGCAAAACCCTAATTTGCTCCTGAACCAACTCTACAGGATTTTCAGCTCCAAATCCAGATCTAACATCTTGACCTGGTAAGAGATAAATCTTTTGTATTTCCATTTGAGGTTCTCAGTTAAGATGTCTCATCATACCAAGCTTGATGAAAAGCTTGAGGGAGCTGATAACTTCCGGGCTTGGAAGTATAGGATCTCCCTGGTCCTGGAAGAGAATGAGTTGGATTCTTACATCCATGAGGAGATTCCAGTTCCAGAGGGAGATGAGGCAAAGGCCTTACATAAGAAGAAGTTGGTTATGGCAAAGAGAATCATTGTTGATTCTATCAAGGACCATCTCATACCACAGGTGTCCTCTCTCAAGACACCTAAAGCTATGTTTGATGCCCTAACCAAATTGTTTGAAGGGAAGAACATAAACCGGAAAATGACTCT
>LPNX010975448.1:96354-146562 GCA_001517045.1 Pseudotsuga menziesii | reverse complement strand
TCGGGGAAAAGGACGCGTATATCATTTTTCTAATGTTTTTAGGGATGGTCAATGATACATCAAAAGACAATAAATGGTCCATAGGGAATAATGAGTCTGCGGCGGGATAGGGGAAGGCCATACAATGTGTGATTCACCTAGTGTGGTGAAATTCGCTATAACAACGACAGCAGAGAAGGGAAGCCAAACGTGAACGAGCCGACGAGCTGCGTCGAGAACAAAACCCTAGGGAGACCGACCGTGATGAGATTCCGCCAGAGTCGGGTCATGACCGACAAGAAGAAGGCGTAGAGGAAGAGACGGCCCCTAAGGATGAGGAAGTGTGGATAGAGCAGCAAGAAGCTCTCCAAATAACGGTTCCCGATGAAGTAACCTTGTCCCCATCCAATCCACATACCGTAATATAGACTATTATTGAAGACGACCTCCGACTGAGAGTTGGTGACATCACAATCTAGAGTCAACTCGGTGATGAACCGTACACAGGACGACACCTTGTCATACGCCAACCGGTCGAAGGGAACTGGGTGACCTTTCAAACGGCACCTTCCTTTTGGAGTATCCACTTGCTCCTACCGACACATGAAGGAGCACCCCCCCTGCCACATACAACTTTAGAAGATACCCAAGAGTCAGACCTGAGCACGCAAAGTGACAGTGGGCCATCGAGAAGACAAATTATCAACAATTCACTGTACGGCGAGAAAGAATCGACCATCGACAGAAGCATAAGTTTCGTCGACCAAAACCCCATCGTCACCCCCACAGTTTCAACTGTATCAACAACCCCACCTCTTTCACCACCACGCCAACTTCTGAGAGTAGTGATAATGATTCAAGCATGGGTCACGGCACTACTCACATTCCTCTCTACGAGGGGGATGAAGACCCCAGACGACATTGGTTCGTCTGTGAGTCGACCTGGGAATCAAACCAGGTCACGGATGAAGAATGACAAATGGCCCAGTTCGCAGGGGCCCTACACAAACGAGCCTTGACATGGTTCATGACATTCACAGAAAGGACCCCCAAGGCAACCAAAGCTGAGATAAAGGCACAATTCTAATCCTTTTTCAAAACCCCAGACGCTAAGTACCTGGCAGCCAAAAAGCTGAAAACAACCCAACAGAAGCCAGGAGAAACTGTCCGCGACTATGATGAACGCTGGAAGGACCTACTGAGCCAACTCGATTATGTTATTGACGAACAATTATTAATTCAATGGTTCCTTGCAGGTCTATCACAGAAATTTCACCGACATATCAGTCTGGAAACTTTCAAGACATATGAATACGCGCTGACAAAAGCTCTGCAGGTCGAGATGGATGAATATATCCCTGCATATCCAACAGACCACTGCCTGGAGGAACAGCTAGAAAATGTCCAGAAGTCTTTAAAAGAGTTGACCCTGAAGAATCAAGAGATTTGGTGTACAAACTGTTCGACGGCCGGTCATTCAAAAGATACTTGTCGACAGTAGTACAGCCGACAAGATGTCCGTTTTGTGCAGACTAAAGCGTTTTGCGACATCTGCCAGGAACGTGGAGACCATTCTACAGCTGACTGTCCATACAACATGAAGAATGGAAAGGCCTCCTGGTGTGCCATCTGTGAGACAAAAAGCCACAACACGACCGACTATCAACTGAACCTGAAAAATAGACAGAACTACCAGGCCGTCTACCAAACAAACGCAGTAGCACAGACTAATGAGCAAAGTAATCCAAACAATCAGAATGGGCAACAAGCTAACGGTCGATGATATGAACGTCGGTATGACAATCGACGACAAGGGTTTGGAGGAAGAGGTCGATTCGTTGGGAATCGAGACATAAGAACTCGTCGACCTAGCCAGTGCTTCATTTGCTATAAAGAGGGGCACAAATGCGCAGACTGTCTGTACAAGGACAGAATTGACTTGAAATTCTGTACGCATTGTGGAGTAGGCGATCACTCCTTGGAGGATTGTCCTACTATGTTGGAAAAAATTAATATGAAAAAGAATGTTAATGTCTTGTCCTGTGTACAAAAGCATGATGTGTTACATACTAAAAATCTGCATATTGTTACTCGTCAAGGCACAAAAACAGGGCCTGATAACCCCCAAATTAGCAAAATACAAGACACAAATAATTATCCAGACCCTATAAAACAAAAACACACCTATCAAGAAGCATCACACATATTTCAAAACATCGCACAGCAAGAAGACATTATTCACAGTCGACTTAGCATGACACAGCAGTTAACCCATCTCATTCAAACAGATGAGTTGGTAGCACACTTCATTGATTTATTGCATCAAATCAAAGGTACTAACCCTGAAAAACAAAGTAAGAACATTTGCAACCTAAATCAAAAAGACAAAAACGATGTCGACCCTCTAGTCGACCTGGAAATCGAAGGTTTTCATGTTCGACAAGTGGTGCTTGATTTCGGGTCTCAGGTAAATATTATGACCCGGGACACATGGGAAAAGATGGGCAGACCTCGACTCTATGAGTCAGGCATTTATCTAAAACTAGCTGACCAAGGTCTCATTGAACCCATTGGGGTTTGGAAAAATGTATACACAACCATCAAAGGAATATCAACCAAGGTTGATTTCGAAATTATTGACCCAAAGGAAGGATCTAGCTCCTTCCCAGCTCTTGTAGGTCGACCTTGGGGTCGAAAGATGAAAGCTTCTATCTCTTTAGAAAAAGAACGTATTAAGCTCAAAGGAAATGGCCAAAAGGTCATAGTACCTATCAATCCATCCCAAGGACAACCTTGGATTGAACCAATTGATGAGGAAGTCGATATCCGACAACTTTATCAGATCCAGAACAATACTGACTACACAAAACCAAACGCCCAAGGGGAGCTTTACTTAGGTAACCCAGACTCAGTCGGGTATAATTCAGACACTGAACTCTATGATTGGGAGATAGAAAACTATGAAGCACAAGCAAGAGGGTGCTGGACTATTCAAACAGTACAAAAAAAACCCACCCAACAGTGATTCATCGTATCAATTATACCTAAATTTTTTGAAAAGAAACTCAGGGAACGCCCTACCTTACAACCCACGAACTTAAACAATACTCAACTACCCTGATATAAGGAAAGGGAATCCCCAGTCATGCATGTCGAACAAGTCTCTAAGAATCTTGGAGAACAAGGTCGACTACAAAGCTTAGTGGAAACATTTACAGGTCAAGCAGCTAGATGGTGGGATACCCATCAATCAAAACTATAGACCTGGACAACTGCTTCCACCTTCTTTGTCGAACGATTTGGAAGGAATAAGTTAACACAGGAAGCCCAAATCCCTATCTTCACTCAAGGCCAAAACCCAGAAGACCACATTAGGACCTATGAAAAAGAGTGGAAAATACTTGGTTAGAAAGACGAGAGAGCCTGGCCCCATTTGTTTCCTTCAACCTTAGACAACTTACCTAACAAATGGTATAAAATGCAGGAAGCTAGGGGAGAAACATTCTTTTGGCAGGAATTGAGAGAAAACTTTATCAAAGACTTCCAATTTACACCTCAAAGCGAAAAGTTGGCTGAGACAACACAGCAAATCAAACAATTTCTCCAGTCGACCGTCAATCAACCCTCCTTGACCGAACGACAGGTCAAGGATTGCAATTCTATAACAATTGCACCCAGACCACAGTCAAACCAATTGCACTTAGAAAATGAACACACCACAGGAAACAGCTTCAGATGGAACCCTGACCACAGTGACACTAACAAACCTATCTATTCCCTCTTGAAAGTCCAGACCACAGATAAACCCGACATTGACAGAATGACTGCAACCGACTTTCCTGCTACATTCTCACAGTTCAAAGAGGGAATTCGGCCGATCAATGAAGCTAAAGCACCAAAGTGGCTGGATGCAAAAGTGAAAACCAAGGAGGTCGACATCTCAAATGACGACCGTCCAAAAATAGCTAAGATTGGTGACTATTGGAACGAACATCAAACCACTGAAATCGTAAACCTACTTAGAGAGTTCCAAGATGTCTTTGCATGGGACTACAAAGACCTAAAAGGACTAGTACAAGAAATGGGAGAGATGAAAATAGATACTAAACCTGATGTCCGACCTGTTAAGAAACGACCTTATAAACTAGCTCATAAGTATAAGGAGATAGTTAAGAAGGAGATAGACAACATGTTAGCAGCAGGAATCATTTACCCCATCGACCAGTCGGAATGGGCAAGCCCCATGGTCGTACAGCCTAAGAAACATGACCCGACTAGATTAAGAATTTATGTCGACTTTAGAGAGATTAACAAAGTCACACTAACAGATCCATTCCCAACCCCTTATGCTGATGAAATATTGAATGAAGTGGCAGGACATGAATGCTACTCATTCACAAATGGATTTTCAGGATATAACCAAGTACCTATAGCAAAGGAAGACCAGAAGAAAACAACATTTGTCTATGAATTTGGTTCTTTTGCTTATAGGGTTATGCTTTTCGGACTAAAGAATGCACCTGCAGTCTTTTCCAGAATTGTTGTAAAAACTTTCCAGGAATACATCTATAAAACCATGGCAGTCTACTTCGATGACTGGACTATATATTCAACCCTAAAAGATCACTGCACATGGCTCCGACTTATGCTGGAGAGATGTCGACAGATCCAACTCTCCTTAAACATTAAGAAGTGTATCTTTATGACCCCCATAGGGATACTACTAGGACATGTTGTTTGCAAAGATGGTATTAAGGTTGATTTTGCCAAAATTAAAATCATCCTCGACTTGAAGCCTCCAACAAACCCTAAACAAGTTCAGGTGTTATTGGGACATACAGGGTATTATCGGAAGTTTATCAGACATTACTCAGACATGACCTACCCCCTGGAAGAGCTGCTAAAAGAAGATGAAGAATTTAAGTGGACAGAGGAATGCCAAATATCCTTCGACAAACTGAAGAGAAAACTGGTCGAAGCCCCCATACTTAAATTTCCAAATTGGTCGACCAAATTTCATGTGCATATTGATGCATCAGGGATAGCTATTGGCGCAATCCTGACTCAACCAGGAGATGATGGAATGGATTGCCCTATAGTTTACAGTAGTCAAAAACTCAATAAGGCTGAAAAGAACTATTCGACCACTGAAAGAGAAGCCCTAGGTATGGTCTTTGCCCTTCAAAAGTATCGACATTACCTGTTAGCCAACCCCTTCATATTTTACACTGACCATCAAGCGTTGAAATACCTTGTTAATAAACCCCTTCATCATGGAAGAAGGCTACTTCTTTTTCAAGAGTTTGAGTTTGAAGTAGTGGTCCGACTAGGAAAGCTCAATGTCGGGCCCGACCACCTATCCCATATCGACACAAGAGAGGAACCGACCGGAGTCGACGACGACTTACCAGACGCACACCTATTTCGTATAGAAGCAGTACCAGAATAACTGGAAGAGATCGCTCAGTTCTTAGAGACAGGTCAGGCACCAAAAGGTCTGAACACTAAGAAAAAGCAAATCCTAGCTATGAAGGTTGCCCCATACAGCCTCATCAATGGATTTCTATACAAAATGGGGTTAGATGATGTTCTTAGAAGATGTGTACTTGACCCTAAACGAGACCTAATCATGCACGAAGCTCATTATGGACCTGCAGGAGGACATTTTCAAGCCGACACAACTACCAAGAAAATCCAACAGTCGGGATTATGGTGGCCGACACTTCACAGGGATTGTAAAAGCTTTGTTAGTCGATGTGACAGATGCCAACGACTTGGTTGACCACTACCGAGCACAAAAATTCCCCTGATCTCTGTAAACCCTAGTCTCACATTTGAAATTTGGGCTATAGACTTCATAGGACCATTCCCTGTCCCAGCCCAACGATCAGGTGCAAGATATATTATCACTGCAGTGGAATATGTCACTAAATGGGCAGAAGCTGAACCTGTAAAGACATGTTCAAGTGAGGTAGCTGCTAAGTTCATCTACGAAAACATTATTACTCGATTTGGATGTCCACTCACATTGATCAGCGACCAAGGATCACACTTCATTAACAAAACCATCAAAAACTTAACCGACTAGTTTCACATCGACCACCGTCGAAGTACAGCATACCATCCTCAGTCGAATGGTGCAATTGAAACCTTCAACAAAACATTGACAAAAGGGTTAACTAAAATATGCAATACCGACAAAGATGACTGGGATGAGAAAATCCCTGCAGTCTTATGGGAATACAGGACTGCGTATAAACAGTCGACCGACCAAACTCCCTTTTGACTGGTATATGGACAAGAAGCAGTCGTCCCCCTACACTTCCGACAACAGGCACCTATTGTAGCTCAACTACTACATATCGATGTCGAGCATGCAAGAAAGGATCGACTATTCCAACTAAGTAAGCTGGAAGAACATTGAGTTATGGCTATTCAACACCAGGAAATCCAAGAACAATAGCAGAAAGCCTGGCACGACCGTAACATCAAGAACAAAAACTTGTCGGTCGAAAACCTTGCTCTACTCTATAACAGTCGAGTAAAAGGAAAACCAAAGAAACTGCACACAGAATGGATGGGGCCCTATGTTGTCGAAGAAATACACCCCAATGGTTCAATCCGACTAAAAACATTACAGGGCCTAGTATTTCGGAAACTCGTCAATGGAGCCCGACTTAAACGGTACAGAAACTGAAAATATATATATATATATATATATATATATAACGACTGTAACTGTCACCCAAAACCTATAAAAAGTTAGAAAATTTCCAAAAACAAAACAATACACTCACAAACACCCAGCATGACAGCAACTCACCCCTTCGACAACCGACATCATTTTCATTGACCAGTCATGCCGACCATTTTCATCACCGACACCAACTGTCGACCTCGAGAGTCCCATCACACATTAATGGCCTCGAGCGCCGAACCAGATTCACCAAATTGTACTTGAGTATTGCAGTGGGACTGTCAAGTCCGCCATTAATACAACCAGTTCGACACTCCACCATTCCCACGCCTATAAATAATGGACCGTCGAAGGTTCATTCACCACACCCCTTACATAGAGAGCATTCGCATCCTCCGTCGACCAGCACCCACGAACCCTGTTCAAATTCTGACCAGTCCAACATCATGGCACCCAAACTCACCTGAGCCGCGGCTAAAGCAAAGGAGTTGCAGGCAGAGGACACACCCTTGGTCCAAAGACTGAAGAATATCAAAACTGCCAAAGTCCAGGAGGGTCCATTTCAGAAACTCTGGGCAGAAATCCAAGAATGGGCATATGAAGACAATAAAATGACCCACGCCGCTGAAAAAATCAGGAAGAGCACCATTCTCCAATACCCTAACGTACCACTGATGGAAAGCTTCGGTGGGACAAAAGAGGCAGCGGTTAATTTCATCATCAGTCGCTACCACAACAGTCGGTTTTATTTCGACCAGTCGATTGACATCACCGGGGATGTTATCTCCAAACTTACAGGTCTGTCAAACCAAGGTAGCCCGGTACCTGTCAGCATCAAAGAAGGTTTGGTCCAGGAACTTACGGGCACACCCACTGGGAAAAACTCGAAGGGCCTAATGATCGGCCATATTGCGACAAGAACCCCACAAATTGTGGCAAAAATCATCGCAGTCACCCTTACACTGGCAGGTCGAAGCAGCGACCTCAAACTGGAGATGCTGGAAGCGGTCGAAAAAATCGCCACCGATGGAAGAGTCTACCGATGGGAAGACTATGTCGCCGACATGGTCAAAACCATCTATGAACACTGCCAGGAGACAAGAGGTATCATCAAATTCCCCTCCCTGATTATCTGGATAGTCATGTATCACTTCTGTCCGGAAGGCAGTCCAGTCTTCCGGGAGCCGACTAGATTTGACATGCATAGGTTCAAACCCTTTTCACAAAAAGGAACCCTGTATGAGTTGGCATAGGGGAAAGTCTTCTTGGAGACTTGGTTCCAGCAGTTGAAGGTTCGAACGACGAGGTGGAGGGTGCCCCAAAACATCCAACGAAACCTCCCTGCTGACTCACATATCCAATTAACACTTGACCATACATCAGTATGGTACATGCGAGGTCAAGACCCCAAATCCCACTAGTCGGGTACATATTACTGTCAAACCTCTGACTGCACAGGTCGTCGACCCCCAGCCGACAGAACAACAAAAACCAACAATACACACGCAGCCAACAGTGCAACAGACAACTCCTCCGGCTCCAGCAATTGTCAAACCCACTCAAGAACCGACAGGCGAAGTCGAAGATGACGACCCTGAGTATGCCCTATCCAAAAGCACCATCAAGAAGCTGGCTAAGGAGATAGCGGTCACCAGGAAAAGACTCAAGACTCAAAAACAACAAACAGGCAGGGGTAAGCGCAAGCTTATTCTTGACTCGTCCGACGATGAGGAGGAACTAGCAGCCGCGGCTGTCGACATTGTCGAAGATTCCCGCACCAATAAAGTGTCAGTTGAAACCCAGTTTCAACGATATCTCAAGGCAAGCACTCCAGAAGGTCAGCCCAAGAAAGCTAAAACACAACAGACGCCTGAAAACGTCGTCGACCTTATGTCAACCCCCCCTCCTCCATCCCCGATGCTTGTAGTCGAAGAACAAGCACCGGCAGAACAGTTTGGAGGCCCCATGGAAGAATATCAAAGAGCAATTCCAGAGGCACTCAAAGCCAGGGTTGACAAAGACGCTGAGCTTAAAGCCTTCTTCGCGACGCTGCCTGCCCTGTTCCAGTCGGCACAGAAAATACGGACAACAACTCCTCTCAAAGCAAACAAACAGATCTACGCCCAAGAAACAACGACATTTACTAGGATCGACGACGGAGGCGACGTGATTGGAGACATCCATTCTGTCACAGAGCAAATCGACGCCGACGGCCAGAACGAACCACCCACGTCACCATCGGAAGCAAGTCTCTCTTCTGACCAAAGTCCACCGTCACAGTCCCGTCACACATCTAATAGGCATATTGAATAGATTGACAATAATCTATCTTTCTACAAAATGGTAAAACATTGGAACAACCAACAGTTTTCCCTCGTTCTACCAACAACAAATCATCAAAACAATCGACCATTTTCCCTTTGTCTATCAATGGAAAATTATCGAAACAACTGACGATAAACCATCAGAAAAACCAACAAAAATCCCTTTCACATCTGTTGGTCTAGAGACAAAAAGTTGTCATAAGTATGAACTTCTTATGGGTTAGCATGTTTTTGACCAAGGCCTTTTAGTTGACACATGTCATGATAAGCATAAGCCTTTTGATATAAATAGAAAGTGTTGGTGGTTTAATGGTTTCTTGATTGACAATTTCAATGCCTTGGGTTGGTTGGTTGTGCTGCAAAATTTCATCTCATGACTGACAAAACATCATTGAAAAAATGACACCAGATTTGGTAGTGGTTAGATCAACCAACAATCCTTCCTTACAAACAAAATGTCCTAACAAAATTATCTTGGGCATACAAAACACACTTCTTCAAATTTAGAGAGATTTCTAATTGCATACATCGATCTAACATCAACCTTAATACATGGACATGATATTTAAGCAAATTGAATACCGTTCAATTGTCCAAATAGACTTCTAGGCGATCAAAATATATTGGAACTCATGAACGAACTCCTTGAACATTGTAACCACAGCCATAGAAAACACTATTGGTGCATTATTCAAATGAAATGGCATCATTTCATATGCAATGAGACCCCCATTCTCTAGCAAATGTGGTTTTTGTTCTACCTTCTCCTATTATTTTTACTTGATGATAACCTTAAAATCCATATGTGAAGGAATATGCTTCCTTCCCTCCTACTTTTTCTAACACTTATCTGTAAATGGGGTGAGGAATGGGTCATGTATACATGATGCATTCAAATCCCTCAAATCTACACAAATCCTTATTCCACCTATTTTCTTATCCTTGACCACAATGGGACTAACCCAATTATATTCTTCAACTACTACAATGATCCCTACTTCCATCATTATGTCTAGTACCCAATGCACTTTTTCTTTGTACTTTCAATTTAATCTATATGGTCTCATTTTCATAGGCTCTGCATCTAGTTTTAGTTGAATTTTCAACTCCCTTATAAAACCTGCAATTCCCTTCATCTTAGAAAATATTTTGGGAAATAAATCTTTATATTCCTTCAATACATATACCACTTGAGTTATTGTTTCTTGATCCCAATAGTCTCATATTGCATCCATCTTTAGTTGTTCTTCTGTACCAATGTTATACTTCTTAGTTTTTAGTGGTTGCAAATACTCTGGCGTGGTCTTTCTTGTACCAGTATCCTATACTACGCATTCTCCTTATGTATCCTAAATATTTATCTCCTTAGGATCCTCTTCTCGTCTAGGCCCTTCTTCATCAATCTTTCAACAGTGAATTGGTTGGTTCAACGGTACCATTTTCCTATGTGTCACACAGACCACTTTATGTGAAAGATCATGAGATTTTTCAGAAAAATTAATTTTTTTATCATGCACAATATATTTTTCAATCTTGTATTATTCGATGAAAAACTAAAAACAACGCAAAATGGTTTCCCATTTCTTGCCAATTAGTTGTCTATTTTTCGTAATTCTCCTTGTACATTCCAACTCGTTGGTCATGTATCCAATGTATGGATGGTTTGATGAACACACTATTATATAGGAACATTTCTTTCTTTCCATCTCTTCTTATAGAACCACAAGTGTTCTCTTGGATCATGAGTTCCTTTATATCAATTTTGTAATTCTTTCTCACATACCAACTAAAATATAAAATTAATGTTATGTGATGCTACTTTATCCAAACTATCCAGCTTTTGATTATGGTATCCCACCATCACACATGCGTCCCTTTGAACACCACATCCATAGCTTAAATCCTCATATGTTCTGGTCATTTTTTCTTCCATATCTTTTATAAATTAATTTATTATTCGTGTACCATCACAATATGGAGGATCACACAGTTTTGTTCCTACCCAATGCATGGATTTAACAACCCTTGCACATATTCAACGGGAAACTTCATATAATTTGTTTTTCCACCTCTCCATTGCTTCTTCTGAATCTATATCAAAGGAACATATATCATGCCAACTGATCTCCCCATCAGCTGCATGATTCACATAGTCCTCTTTCCTCCCTATAATATTATAGATATTTTCTATGTCTTCATCTTCCATTACATCTTTTATCATCTTTAGGTATCTTCTACCTCCTTTGATTCTGGAGGAGAAACCAGTCTCATTTCTTCTAACTCCAAGGACATGGTCCAATGCTTTAAGTTAAAAAATTTATTATTCTCAAATGCCCAACTCATACCCAATAGTGTTGTATAAGGATCTAAACCATATATAATCTCAAGCACTTCAAAATTCACCCTTGTTTCAATTCCATCAACATCAACTTCAACATTAATCAGTCTACCTACTGAATATACCCTATACTAATTAGTCAACCTTAATTGAATTGGGGACCACACCATCATTTCATAATATATTTTTGGTAGAATTCTCACATCAGATCCCATATCAAGATGACATCATGCATCTCATATTCTCCCAATTCTAATTTCATTTAAAACTCCCTTCCCGTTCTTCTTATTTTCCCAACCACGTTGCACTTTTCTTTTCTGGAAGTGGTGCAGCTATAAGAATATCCACTTATTTCATAGACATGATCTTCACCAACGGCTGTGTTAACTTTTTTGTAACAAAAAAATCAAACAATGCATTAACACAACAACGAAGGAATTCACTAATTCTACTTTCATACTCAACCTCTATGTTAACATCATACCATACCTCTTCTGTGTGCTTTCGAGCTTATTCCACTAACTCTTGTCCCTTGTGCAGGAATTGTTTGTGTTGCACAACATCAAATTTAGGAAATGGTTTCATTTCTTTCCTAATATTAGCTTCTAGTACTTGATGCATGTATCCTTTCTTACAATGATCTTATCCCATTCGCATGCCCTCTCGAGTCACAATTTGTACATTGACAAGTTCCTTCAACTTTTGATCATCACGCAATTATGTAGTAACCATGTTATAGTTTTTATTTTTCTCTTCCCATTTGGAAATCAAGTGTGGGAATTGTTATGTATTATGTTCTTTACTATGAAAATATCCACACATAGCTCTAGGAATCATACACAACCATGCTACATGTACATGCTCTATGCAATTGAAGCAAATGGGTTGTTTTCCACCTCCTCTAAATCCTCATCCTCATCCTCCAAAACCTCCTTAAAAGCCACCACATCTACCTGCTAAGGTGTTTTATTCAATTCTCTACATTCTATAAGCATCAGTTGAATGCTATTCAATCAATTGTAATGTGTGGAATCCATTGACATCATGCCTAACCAATTATCAAAAATCATAGAAGGGAGTATTAGTTGTAGTTTGATACTTCTACAAAATTGGACATCAGGGAGGTGAATGACCCTATTTTTTACAAATTTCACACCATTCTACCTAAGGTCCTGTGGGGAATGGATTCATTACACTAGTAGCTACATTATTTCCCTTCATAAGACACTCATTTCGATGGTATCCTTCTGTGCGGCGAAGTGTACACCAAACATTCTAACACATAGTTATTCCATTTTCTATTTCTTGCAACTACATGATCAATGTAGCAAGTTGAGATTCTACCTATGCCATTCATGCTGAGGATTCTCCACCTTGTGTAAACTCCATCTATATCATGATATGCAATGCATCAAACTATGTGAGAACCTTTTGTTGGGTTAAAGGAACCTATATATGTGACAACAGTCCTACAATAAACCACTCCCAATGTTGCACATCCTGGATCTCAAATGATGATCTGTCAAACAAAATTTTGAATCTTTAATCATAGTCCCAAACTATTTATCCACGCCGAGACGTTCAATTACTATATAGTTTTTTCCTTACATAATTTGATTTATAAAGTTGTCACAAATATTATATCAAATAGAATCAAGCCTATTTTGACAAATTCATTACAAAGGAACAATTTGGATTTCTATCTAATCAACAAATCCTGGATGTTGTTGGGGAGGCTCAAGAAAGTATTCATTCTATTAAATCTATAGATATTCAAGCTTTCATCCTAAACACGGTTTTGATAAAAGCATATGATCGTATAGATTGGACCTTCCTCTATTTTTTTCTTATTCAGATTGGTCTCCCAGTGGAAGTCACTAATTGGATTATGGCTTATATTTCCTCGACTACTTTTTCCATTTTGGTAAATGGTTCTCCTAATTATTACTTGTCCTACAGTAGGGGCCTCAGGCAGGGATTCCCCCTTTCCCCTTTGTTGTTCCTCTTTATCATTGAAGGAATCAACAGACTTATTGATTTTGCTAACTAGGATAAGAAGATAAAAGGTATCAGAATTTCTCATTCCCTTTATATCACGCATATGTTGTTTGTTGATGATGTATTAATTTTTGGGAGAGGGTATGTAGGAGAATGGGAGATATATTGGTCTATAATTAATATCTTATGTGTAGCTTCTCGAATGGTTATCATCACTTAGAAGTCAATGTTCATGTATAATTTTTCTGAAGCTAGGGTTTGTGATCAAATTTCTTTCCTTTAATTTCTATATCATTTGGAAAAGTTGGATGTTGGATGTAAATACCTTGGATATTTTTGAAACCAAACATGTATAGAATAGAGGATTGGAATTGGATAATTCAGAAAGTGGAGAAGAGGATCAAAATTGGACTTACATGTGGTTGTCTATGGGAGGTAGACTTATTTTAGCTAATTATAACTTAGAAAGTATTATTGTTTAGTAGTTCTCCAATGCAATAGTTCCAGCTCTTGTTATTAGTAACATCAAAAAGAGAATTTTTCATTTTCTATGGGCAGGAAACTTGGAAGTCTCCATATTTCATTTGACTTCAAGGGAAAGTATTTCAATGACAAAAAAGTTAGTAGGGTGGGGACTTCAGCAATTGGATTGGTTCAGTTTAGCTTTGAGTGTGAAACTCATGTGGAGAGTATTGTTGGAGGACAAAATATGGAGTAAAGTTATTAAAGGAAAATATATAAAATCCATCTATGTGGTTTAGTGGATTCAGAATCCACAAAAGTTTGTTTCTAATGATTCTATTATATGGAGGGGGTTACTTGGAACCTATCCAAATTTGGGATAATGGTTGAGCTAGAAAATAGGTAGAGTCACTCATATTTTTTGTTGATATTGACCCCTTTATTGGCTCTTCCAGAAACTATAAGCTATGCAATCCTTTGTAGGTTCAACTTCATAATTTAAATATTCAAGTTCTTGCTCAGGTGAGAAGTTTAGCTAGTCCCGATGTATCTTCTTCCTCTTGGTACTTGGCTAATTATTTAGGTTTATCTGATGAGGTTGTTGTAGAATGGAATCATTTTGTAAAGAATCTGAATAGAGACAGAATTAGATTAATTGATCAAGAAGATAAGCTTGTTTGGGATTGGGACGATGCAAATGGAGTCCTTTCAGCAAAAAAGGCATATGAGGTTATTTATGCAAAACAGACGATCATTAATCCAAAGTGGTAGGAAAGGCCTATTTGAAAATGGTGAATACCTTTAAAAGTGATATGTTTTCTTTGGATTTGTCTCGAGAATAAGATTCTCACATGGGCTAATATCTTAAACAGAGGTTTTAATGATCATGGAATCTATCTCTTATGCAGATTGTAAGAAGAATCAGTTTCACATATATTCAACTAGTGCTCTTTCTTTAGATATGTCTGATTAGTTTTAAGTGAACTCCTCTATTTTTAGGATGATTGGGAGCTATCAAATTTCTAGGATTGTATGTTCAATTGGTTTTACAAAAAATAAAATTTAAGGAGCTTCCTTATTTTCGATTTGGGAGGTTTGGAAATCCAGGAACAAGTATATATTTAATGACATTAATCCTTCAATGGTCCATGTTTGTTCTAAAATTATCAGTTTGTTTTATGAGTATTTTGAAGGAAGGCACAATCATAAGATTTGATCTCCAAAAATTCCTTTTTTGGATGATCTTATCCCTTCTGGGCTCTTTGATGGTGTGGAAAAGGAGGGATTTGCGGGGCTAGTATGAAACTAAAGATTAAGCACGAACATTAGGTTTATTTAAGGATGGGTGTTGATTATGGTACCAACACAAAGGCATAACTTCTTGAACTCTGGGGATTTTATCGTTTTCTTATAAAAGACAGATCTTCAACATTCAGATTGTTGGTAATTCATGAATTGTGATTGATTGGGCAGTTGGGGTCTCTAGCATGTATGTTATCCAACTTTATCAGTGGGATTTCAAGATATTTGATCTAATAAATAACTTTTCAAACATTCCTTTCTCTCATATTTACCAGGAGTACAATGGATTGGCCAATGATTGGCCTAAAAGGGTTGTTGGTGTCATGGATGGATACATGCACTATGAGGATATCATTGATGATCAGGTGGTGGATTCAAGGGCTATATATGTCTTTTAGTTTTTGTAGTAATTATGTTTCCAATCCCACTGAAAATGTCACTCCACAGTTTTGACTTGAAATTTTAGATTTTTGGTCACATGTTTTGGGAGAACCAATCTAGAGGAATCGTCGATAGTTGGTCAGTTGTCAATTGATAGTTCATAGAACTGTACAATTTTTTGCAAGTCCAAAAAAAACATTTTTGTAACTTTGATTCCTATATGAATAACCAATTGCAACTTTTCATGTGTGAAAAACATAAATGAAAGATATAAGTGATTAAATTAATATCTTATTAAATTTTACTACCGAGGACATTACTAATTTTTTAACAATAGTATTAGATTTAGTTTTAGTTTTAGTTTTATTCTTATTTTTATTTATAATTTTACTTATATTCTTAAGTTTTTAAAATTTATTATTTATTATCAAATAAGATTTATTTATTTTATTAATAACATATGGTTTAGATTTTATTTTTATATTAATTTTTTATTATATATTTTTTTAAATAAAATTTATTAAAAGTAAAATAAAAAATACATTTTTTGGGGTACTATTTACACATTTACAAATTAGTAGTTTTTAATGTTGTTTGCAAAAATAAAATAGGTTGATCACGTGATTGGTCTTCTAAAAACAATTACCAAAAGTCATATCAAGACAATATCCTAATGAGACAAATAAAAGTTTGGGCATGTTTACTATATAATGCCAATAACCATATGGTTCTTCATAGCTTCGTACAGCCTCATCAAAAAATAAATGTCCAAAAAGTATAGATATTACATTCTTTCAAAAAATGTGAAATGTGAAGTGTATTAAACTATTTTCTTTCAAATAAATCATGAAGAAAATAGTACTACTAAGGTAGTTCATAAGTTCATAGTCTAATCCCATGACGAGCCATCTTCTTGTGTTGGTATGTACAATAAACGTGAGCTCTGGTCAATCCAAGCTTTGATATTTCATTTACCTTTACGTTCAATTACCTATATATATGACTAAAAGTGATATTGTCCAAACTACTAGAGATAGTAACTATTTTACCTATGTTTGAAGAGTAATATCATGAGTAGTATATTCAAATTTTCATCAGAGCATCTCAGTGGGTCTAATGGTTAAGAACATGTGTTATTTCCCTGGAGGTCACAGGTTCAAAATCAGCGGGGGTAAGGTTATTCATTGGCTTGTTGTGACAAGGCTTGAAGGGTAGGCGACCCCTGGGATATAGGCTCACCCCGGTGAGCTTTGGGACGTCTCGGCCCCTGCTAAGTCACAAATTATCGGTATATGTGGATTGTGGGTTGTTGGATATGCTCTTGGGAGGTTGTTCTTCCCACAGTCTAAAAAAAACATATTCAATTTTCATCCACTTAATAACCCATAAATAGGCTCTATATACCAAAAATGAGTAATGGACTTGGAAAGATCCAATTCTAAGAGTACACTGAGTGCATTGAGCATGAATTTGTGATTGGTAACATTGGCATATGCACAATGAAATGAATACAATGATGTTCCTTTATAAACATGACTCCTTCGATACCTCGCACATAATCGTTTCTTACGTAATATCATGAGTAGCATATTCAAATTTTCATCAGAGCACCTGAGTGGGTCTAATGGTTAAGAACATGTGTTATTTCCCTGGAGGTCACAGGTTCAAAATCATCGGGGGTAGGGTTGTTCATTGGCTTGTTGTGACAAGGCTTGAAGGGTAGGTGACCCCTGGGATATAGGCTCACCCCGATGGGCTTTGGGATATCTTGGCCCCTGCTAAGTCACAAATTTCCGGTATATGTGGATTGTGGGTTGTTGGATATACTCTTGGGAGGTTGTTCTTGCCACGGTCTAAAAAAACATATTCAATTTTCATCCACTTAATAACCCATAAATAGGCTCTATATACCAAAAATGAGTAATGGACTTGGAAAGATCCAATTCTAAGAGTACATTGAGTGCATTGAGAATGAATTTGTGGTTGGTAACATTGTCATATGCACAATGAAACGAATACAATGATGTTCCTTTATAAACATGAATCCTTCGATACCTCGCACATAATGGTTTCTCGGGAAAACACACAAAAAAACCCATGGATGAAGCTTATCTAACACTAGTTCTCTTATCAGCCAAGTTTTTGTGCTAGTGCCCTATGGCTTGTAGTTATGAGCTAATGAACACATTTGAGTGGAAATATAGAAAGTTTGTGGTGTCTAGTTTCAAAAATACTGGAGTTGCATGCTAGCTAGATGACCTGTAATGTCAAGTGTGGAAAAACTTGAAACTTCTTCAAATCCATCCCGTGAAACCAAGCTTCCAGAACTTTCATGACTAAGGCACAATCCCATTGATAATTTAAACCAGCCCACCCATATATATCCCTCCAAACTTGTAGAGGGAAAGGACATTGAGCAAAAATATGAGAAACAATTTCACCCCTTGCTTTGCAAAGCTCACAGTATCCTGGTCCATGCATGTTTTTATTTTCAAGTAGATCCCAAGTTGAGACTCTATTCATGAGTGCCAGCCACAAGAAATCCTCCATTTTCTTTGGAGCATGGGCCTTCTGTAACTTAGGCTACCACCAACATGATTCCCTAGGCTCCGAAGTCACCAAAACCTCGTTACCAAGCCTCGTAGTGTAAAAGACTCTAGCTTTGATTTTATTCCATGTAAGTTTATCTTAATCTGATTTTACCCTTATATGGCCATTGATTAGTTTTGATATGAAGGAGGACCAAATACCAATAAAAATACCAACAAATCCCAAATGTGCAACACAAATCCTATAGTTCTTCATTTGCAACTTGATTAAGGGTATATAAAACTTGGTCGTGAAGGGACTAAAGTATGTCTACTAACATAATGATTGAGTTATCACAACCCACAATGCTAACCTCTCCAAGTCAAACCTTTGAACTATTAACACCCCTTTAAGCAAGGATTAAAGTTATTAACCTATTTAAGATTAAGTAATAATAAAGATGATTATATTATTATTATTATCATTATTAGATTAATTGAAAATTAATTGTTTTATTTATTAAATATTTATTTTTGCATATAGGAATTACAATAGCTACCTTGGGCTCTCATGAGACTTATTTACTCGATGTAAAATAGGATTTCATTTTTTATTGACCTTCCAATTGTTAACACGATTTATATTATTGCGCGGTGATTTTCAATTTCAATCACTTCCGTAGATTTCCTTTGACCATATTCTTTGAAATTATGTGCAAACAGGAATCCACATCACACATAATTTCAAATAATATTGTTGGAGGAGCTAGTCGGTGAGCCGACTAATTGGAGATTAGGTCGGCTGCATGAGGTCGTGTCGATTGATTGAACCAACAGGTAGTTATATGTAACTATTTGTAATCATATATATTAGGCTATTGAGCTAGATGAGAACTTGGTTCAGTTCTGTGTATGTATGGACCCTCATGTTATAATATAATCTGGAGTTAGTCGGTGAGCCGACTAGTCGAACAGCCGACTAATTGGAGATTAGGTCGGTCGCATGAGATCGTTTCGGTTGACCGAACCGACAGGTAGTTATATGTTACTGTTTGTAATCATATATATTAGGCTGTTGAGCCAGATGAGAACTTGGTTCAGTTCTGTGTATGCATGGACCCTCATGTTATAATATAATATGTTGCTTCCTTATCTATGTTCTTGTCTCTTGTGTCTGTTATGTCTATATGATTCCATGTGTATTATTGGTAATTCTCTGTGATCTGTGAGATTACAACATTGGTTCCATTGCCGGTAGTACATATACGAACGTAATGACCATAAGCAGATGATATCAGAACAAGAGATTAAGAACTGGTGGGAGTGTAAGATAGCAAATTATTTGCAAAATTACGCAAGGAGAAACAGATGGACCATTGCTCGGGTGAAGGAGAAATTCTTCACTGAAACACATGAGAACTTTGTAGAATCGATACTTTAGCTTTTGAAAAGACTTTTGGATGAAAAAGATGGAAGAAACTCTGGACCAAGAGCTACTGGAGAAATTGATCCGAGTGGGATGAACAAACCTGCCGGAGTGGTTTGAAAAGATCACAGGCTAATTCTACAAGGAACAAGCCATGGAAGAAAGAACTTCGGTTAAAAGCGTCCAGAAAAAGTTTTATACTGACCTCACCGAGCAGTTCCTTTGCTCCTTACCGGCCTTTTTTTCAAATTCCTAATAGAAAAGGGAGTGGGCCATATCGTAGAACCTCGTCTGTCACTACGCGAACCACCACCAAATTCTAATTGGATGAAGAAACAAAAGAAGTGGGAAAAATTCATTGCCGAAAGGGAGTGGGAGTATTTCCTAAGCAAATAAACTAAACTACCCGATATTTCTAAAGCGACAGGTAGGCTATGGGGGGGTAGTTGGGCATGTATCAGGGTAAAGCAAGAAGGATTCTAGTCAATTGAAGAAAATACCATCACCAGCAATGAAAAGTCAACCTAAAAAGGAAATCGAATGAACAGTGACACTCAAAGGTACGACAGATTTACAGAGAGTAGAAAGAGAGAAGAGGCTGAAAAGAAGGGAAGAGAGAAGAGAACATGCTATAGCCCTGCAAAGAGGGATGACTACTAGGGTGACAGACCAAGAAAGAAATCCACCAGAGTCAGGTCATGACCGACAAGAAGAAGGCGTAGATGAAGAAGCATCACCCATGGAAGAAGACTTGTGGATAGAGCAAAGAGAAGCTCTCCAAATAGAAATTCCCCAAGAGGTAAGACCTCTATCTCCAATGAATCTGAGTACCATAATACAGGCCATTATCAAAGAAGACCTACGACTAAGAGCTAGCGAGTTTGGTATATGGTGCCGACTAGATGACAAGGTAAACGATGATAATCATCTAGTGATCCATCAACCAGAGGAAGGAAATTGGGTAACACTTCAGGCATACCCTTCCAACTGAAGTATCCACTTGCTTTACCTGATACATGACGGAGCGCCCCCCCTGCCAAACACAGCTTTGCAAAATACGGAACAGTCATGCTTGCAGAAAAATCAGTACAGTTGGACATCGATAGGAGAATTTGACCCGAACGGACTGCTTGTCGGAGAAGAAACAAAAATTAAAATGACTGATGGGGACGAAAGTTCCATCGAAAACAGTTCTGCACAGCAAGACAAACAAAATATCCCACTACCACCACCACTGCTACCCCCTGGAGGAGACAGCAACAGCTATACCGACATGGGTCATGGATCAGCACATATCCCTCTATATGAGGGTGACGAAGACCCTAGATGACATTGGTTTGTCTGTGAGTCAGTATGGAAGGCAAATCAAGTTATGATCGAAGAATGACAGATGGCACGGTTCGTCAGTGCCTTGAGGAAAAGAGCACTAATTTGGTACATGAGTAACATTAAGAGAACTCCCCAAGCATCCAAAGCAGACATTAAAGCACAAATCTTGTCATTCTTTAAAACTTCAGACGCAAAACATCTGGCAGCCAAAAAGTTGAAAACAACATCTCAGAAGCCAGCTGAGTCTGTCCAGGAATACGACAAACAATGGAAGGACCTCCTTAGCCAACTAGACTATGTAATCGACGAACAACTATTAATTCAGTGGTTTCTTATAGGTCTATCACAGAAAATTCAACGGCACATAAGCTTGGAGACATTTAAAACATATGAATACGCACTTACCAAAGCTCTGCAAGTAGAGATGGACGAAGATTTCCCAGCATATCTCGTTGATACTAGACTGGAAGAACAGCTAGAAATCATGCAGAAATCATTGAAAGAGCTGAACCTTAAGAATCAGGATGTCTAGTGCACAAAATGCTCCACGGTCGGACACACTAAAGATAACTGTCGACAAGATATAAGTCGATAGGACGTTCGGTTTGTTCAGATGAAATGCTTCTATGACATTTGTCAAGAACATGGAGAGCATACAATGAAATATTTCCCATATAACATGAAAAATGGCAAAGCATCTTGGTGTGCAATCTGTGAGGTAAAAAGTCACGCAACGGTCGACTGCCACCTAAATTTAAAGAACCAACAAAATTACCAAGCAGTCTACCAGACAAATGCAGTCACGTAGAATAACGATAACACCCAACGAAGCAATGATCAAAATGAGTCAAATAATCAAAGATATGAAGGTCATCGATATGGGTGTCAGTTCGACAACCATCGTGGAGGATATGGAGGTCGAGGATAATTTTCTAAAAATCATGACAATCGACCACGACGACCCATCCAATGCTTTACATGCTACAAAGAAGGCCATCACTATGTAGACTGTCCATACAAGGATAGAACTGATCTAAAGCTTTGTACTAGTTGTGGTGTAGGATATCACTCATTAGAGGATTGTCCCACCATGCTCGACAAAATTAATAAAAAGGAAAATGTTAATGTCTTGTCATGTGTTCAAAAACATGATGTAATAAATACAAAGAACCTGCACATAGTAACCCGACAAGGGACAAAAATTGGGAATGATAATCCACGTATAAGTAAAATCAAAGAAAAGAACGATTATCCTAACCTGGCTAAACAAAAACAATTATATAACGACGCAACAAATATGTTTAAAGAATTTGCTAGACAGGAAGAAGCCGATGACAGTTGACAAAACACAGTTAAAGAATTAATACACTTAGTACAGGATGATAAATCGGTATCTCAATTCATTGACTTATTGTATAATATGAAGCATAACAATAATATAGAAAAACAAACTAAAAACATATGCAGTCTAAACCAAAAAGACAAGAGCGATGCCAACCCATTTGTCGATCTAGAAATCGAAGGATACCATGTTTGACAAATTGTACTCGACTTTGGTTCACAAGTAAATAGTATGACTCGTGACACTTGGGAATAGTTAGGGAGACCTCGACTATATGAGTTAGGCATATACCTCAAGTTATCCGATCAAGGTCTGATCGAACCCATTAGGGTTTGGAGAAATGTCGATACAACAATAAAAGGAATATCGACCAAAGTCAACTTTGAAATTATTGACCCTAAGGAAGGATCTAGTTCCTGCCCAGCTTTAGTAGGTCGACCTTAGGGAAGAAAAATGAAAGAATCAATATCTCTAGACAAATAAAGGATAAAAATAAAAGGGAATGGACAGAAAGTCATAGTACCTATTCATCCTTCCCAAGGGGAACCTTGGATAGAACCCATTGATGAAGAAGTCGACATCCGACAACTATACCAAATTCAAAATAACGAAGACTACACTGAACCCAATATCTGTGGTGAGCTTCACTTAGGTAATCAAGATTCAGTAGGATATAATTCAGAAGCGGAGTTATATGATTGGGAAGTCGAAAACTACGAGGCCCAATCAAGGGGTTGTTGGACCATTTAGGATTTACAGAAGAAGCCAGTCCATCAATGCTTCTCAGTCTCCATCATCCCGAAAATATTTGAAAAGAAAAGTAGGGAAAATCCTACCTTAACCCCAACAAATATAAATATCAAACAAATCCCAAGGTATAAAGAAAGAGAATCCCCAATTATGGATATAGAACAAGTCTCTAAAAAGATAGGTGAACATGGCCGACTACAAATCTTGGTAGAAACCTTTACAGGACAAGCTGCTCGATGGTGGGATACCCATCAATAAAGACTGCATACATGGACAACAACTTAAAATTAATTCCTAGAAATATTCGGAGGGAAGAAGCTAACCAAACAGGATCAAATACCCGTGTTCCTCCAAGGGCAAGACCCAGAGGAGCACATAAGAACATGCGAAAGGGAATGGAGAAGACTTGGGTATAAAGACAAACGTACATGGCCACACCTTTTTCCCTCAATGCTATCCAACTTACCAAACAAATGGTATAAAATGGAAGAAGCACGAGGTGAAACATTTCAATGGCATGAACTCAAAGAGAACTTCATGAAGAACTTCATTTTTATACCGCAGAATGAAAAGTTAGTCGAAACTACAAAGAAAATAAAAGCATTTATGGAACCGACTAGGAACAACAGTCTAATACAAAACCACGATCGACCAACAAAACCATGCAATAACATACAAACCAATATAATACCACAGTTGACAAGACTGCAAATGGAAAACAAAAATCTGGAAGGGAAAATATTTCGATGGAAATCATATCACTTAGAAACAACAAAACCAATTCACACAGTACTTAAAGTCAACACAATCGACAAAGAAGATACCGATCGAATGACCGCAGTAGACTTTCCTGCTACATTCTCACAATTCAAAGAAGGGATTCGACCAATTAATGAAGTGAAAGCACCAGAATGGTTGGATGCCAAAATTAAAACTAAAGAATTTGACATATCAAACGATGATCGACCAAAATGGCAAAAATTGGCGAATACTGGAATGAAGAACAAACGACCAAGATATTAAACCTACTGAAAGAATTCTAGGATGTCTTTGCTAGAGACTATAAAGATCTCAAAGGACTAGTCCATGAAATGGGTGAAATGAATATAGACATCAAACATGATGCCCAACTCGTAAAGAAGAGGCCATACAAATTAGCTCATAAATACAAAGATATAGTCAAGAAAGAGATCGACAATATGCTCATAGCAGAAATTATCTACCCCATCAACCAATCAGAATGGGAAAGCCCAATGGTTGTACAACCAAAGAAACATGACCTGATGAAACTAAGGATCTCTGTTGAATTCAGAGAATTAAACAAAGTCACCCTAACAGACCCATTCCCAACACCATACGCAAATGAAATATTAAATGAAGTCGTAGGACATGAATGCTACTCGTTTACAAATGGATTCGTAGGGTACAACCAAGTACCAATAGCCAAAGAAGACTAGAAAAAGATGACATTCATATGTGAATTCGGCTCATTCACCTACAAAGTTATGCCTTTTGGTCTCAAAAACACACCTGCAATATTTTCGAGAATTGTTGTCAAAACATTTCAAGAATATATCTACAAAAAAATGGCAATATATTTTTATGATTAGACAATCTATTCCATGATGAAAGATCACTACAAATGGCTAAGGCTCATGTTGGAACGATGCTGACAAATCCAATTATCTCTTAACACAAGGAAATACATATTCCTAACTCCTATAGGGATACTATTAGGGCACATTGTATGCAAATAAGGCATCAAGGTCAACTTTGCAAAGATAAAAATTATCCTTGACTTGAAACCACCAGTGAACCCAAAACAAGTCAGGTACTACTCGGACACATGGGATATTACAGAAAATTAATTAGATACTACTCAGATATGACCTATCCACTGGAAGAACTACTAAGAGAAGATCATGAGTTCTCCTTGATAGATGAATGTAAAATATCATTTGACACATTAAAAAGGAAACTAGTCGAGGCACCCATCCTTAGATTCCCGAATTGGTCGATCAAATTTCACGTACATATCGATGCATCATGCCTAGCAATAGGTGTGATTTTAACACAAACAAGGGACGATGGAATGGATTACCCTAGAGTTTATAGCAGCAGAAAACTAAACAAGCCAAAAAGAAACTATTCGAAAACATAGAGGGAAGCATTAGGAATGGCCTTTGCACTACAGAAGTACTGACATTACCTACTATCCAACCCTTTCATCTTCTATACTGACCACCAAGCATTGAAATACCTTGTAAACAAACCTTTGCATCACGAGAGGATTTGTCGATGGCTACTACTATTTCAAGAATTTGAATTCGAAGTCATTGTTAGATCAGGAAAATTAAATGTCAAACCCGACCACTTGTCGAGAATCGACGCGGGAGAGGAGCTGATAGGAGTCGAAGGTGACCTACCGGATGCACACTTATTTCGAATAGAAGATATCCCGGCAGAATTGGAGGAAATAGCTCAATTCCTAGAAAATGGCCAAGCACCAAAGGGCATGAGCACGAAAAAGAAACAAATCCTAGCTATGAAGGTTGCACCATACAGCCTCATAAACGGATTTTTGTATAAAATGGGCTTGGATGACATCCTCAAGCTATGTGTATTAGAACACAAAAGAGATAATATTATGCACGAAGCACACTATGGACCGGCGGGAGGACATTTTCAAGCAGATACAATTGCTAAGAAAATCCAACAGTCGTGGCTATGGTGACCAACATTATACAAGGATTACAAAAAGTTTGTTAGCCGGTGCGACTGATGCCAACGACAATGTCGACCTCTACCTAGTATAGAAATTCCCTTGATATCAGTAAACCCAAGCCTGACATTTTAAATTTGGGCAATTGATTTCATAGGACCATTCCCAATACCAACAAAAAGAATAGGTGCTAGATACATCATAACTACAGTAGAATATGTAACCAAATGGGAGGAAGCAGAACCTGTCGACACATGTTCTAGTGAGATAGCTGCTAAATTTATCTATGAAAACATAATTACTAGATTTGGATTCCCACTAACCCTAATCAGTGACCAAGGATCACACTTCATTAACAAAACCATTAAAGCACTAAAAAACCAATTCAAAATTCACCATCGACGCAGTACAGTTTATCACCCTTAGTCGAATGGAGAAATAGAGGCATTCAACAAAACATTAACAAGAGGCTTAACAAAAATCTGCAACACCAACAAGGACGATTGGGATGAAAAAATCCCTGCAGTATTATGGGCTTACAGAATAGCATACAAACGTTCGACTGACCAAACACCATTCTGACTAGTCTATGGCCAAGAAGCAGTAGTTCCACTACATTTCTGACAACAAACACCTATCATAGTAGATATCCTACATGTCGATGTCGAAGAGGACAGGAAGGATTGACTGATGCAACTAAGCAAACTATAAGAACACCGATTGCTGGTCATACAACATCAAGAAATTCAGAAACAACAACAGAAGGCTTAGCATGACCAAAACATTAACAACAAAAATTTGTCGGTAGGAGATCTTACTCAGCTGTATAACAGTCGAGTAAAGGGAAAACCAAAAAAATTACATACATAATGGATGGGACCTTACATTGTCGAAGAGATTCATGCTAACGGATCAGTCCGACTAAGGATGTTACAAGGCATAATATTTCGGAAACTTGTTAATAGTGCCCGACTAAAACGGTACAAAAATGAAGCAAATATAAAAAAATAAAAAAAATTGTATATATACATATATGTAACGACCATAACCGTTCAGAAAACCTATAAAACTCTAAAAAAAAAATCCCGAAAACAACAAACAGATCCAACAACCGTAAACTAGAATGACAGAAAAATTCATAAGATTTACTAGACTGCACTTGGACAATTGACATACCACCCATCGACATACCACCATCAACCACCCACATGATCAACATCGACCAACGACTCCAAAGGTCAAATCACGCCTTCATGACTACAGTCAGAAGGAGCGCCAAAATCAAAACGCATTTAACGCAAACTAGATAGACCATCCTAGACCATCACTTCCGCCAATAATACATCCATCAACAGAATCGTTAACCACTCCACCTATAAATATTACGCCAGAAAAGGATCATTTACCGCGTTTTGAAGAAATAGAGCAACCAAGTATTCAGAAACCCGAGAGTAAAACCCTGTAAGTAAAACTGATCAAGCGACTGACAAAATGGCCCCGAAGTATACCAAAGCCGCAGCTGCAAAAACAAAATAACTACAATCCGTCGAAACCCCACTCGTGAGAAGACTAAGAAACATAAAAAATGCCAAGGTACAGGAAACTTCATGGGCAGAAATTAAAGAATGGGCCTATGTAGACAAGAAAATGACATAAGAGGCAAAGAAGATAAGCTACAGTACCATTATGAGTTACATGAACACACCTTTCATGGCAAGTTTTGGAGGAACAAAAGAAACCGCTGTAAAATTCATCATCAGCCGGTATCACAATGGAAAATTCTACTTCGACAGACACGTAGAAATTTCTGGAGAGGTCATATACAAGCTGACTGGTCTCTCAAACTAGGGTGAACATGTTCCTATCCGCACAAAAGAAGGATTGGTAGAACGACAAACAGAAACACCATCAGGGAAGAACTCGAAAGGGCTAATGATCAGTCAAATACAAGCCCGGACACCACAAATTGTGGCCAAAATAATGGCAATAGGACTCACTCCTACAGGTCGAGTGAGTGACCTAAAGCTAGACATGCTAGAAGTAGTCGACACAATAGCAGAAACAGGGAAATTTTATCGTTGGGCTCAGTATGTTGCCGACATGCTCAAGACTATATGTGAGAAATGTCAGGAGTCAGTGAGGATCATCAGGTTCCCATCACTGATAATCTGGATAGCAATGTACCGCTTGTGTCTAGTCAGAGACAAGCAGTTCCAAGAACCTAGTAAGTATCACATGTGGGGGTTCAAACCCTTCTCACAGAATGGAACGCTAAAAGAGCTAGAAAATGGCAAAGTAATGTTGGAAACTTGGTTCCAAAACCTAAAACTCTAGACAACTAGATGGAGGGTGCCTTAGAACATTGGAAGAAGTCTACCAAAAACATCACATATTCAACTAGAGCTCGACCACACTGTAGTTTGGTACATGCAGGGGGAAAAAGCAACAGCAAAACCTCTAGACTATTACCCAACAGTCGAAGAGATTTTCTAAGAGCTAGCTCAACAATCCAATACAAAGCTATCAATACCAGCAAAGGCCAAAGAAATAAATCAACCAATCGAAGAACCATTGATCGACCAGGGAAAAGAGGAGGATTATGAACTCCTCCTATATATCAGTACCTTCGTGTCGGAAGATACACCGACAGAGGACACTAGCAGACTTCAACTGGCAATTGTCCCACAACCTATCCAAATGGGAGGCACATCAACTGAACATCAGGTAGCTAGACCAGCAGAAAAAAGTATCATTTTGACTCACCGACAGGAGGAAGGAGAAAA
The DNA here is from genome assembly GCA_001517045.1 of Pseudotsuga menziesii. Lineage (NCBI taxonomy): Eukaryota > Viridiplantae > Streptophyta > Pinopsida > Pinales > Pinaceae > Pseudotsuga > Pseudotsuga menziesii. Next base: position 118,201 of record LPNX010975448.1, on the reverse strand, counting down.
GTAGGTAGAAGAAGAGACTGAATCAGATAATCCAGAGTATGCTATGATGAAAGAAAAACTAAATAAAATAACAAAGGAAATAGCAGCCTCAAGAAAAAAGGAAAATAAGGAAAAAGGGAAGGGGAAGCGTAAGCTTATCCTTTCATAATTAGAAGACGAAGAAGAACTATTGGCTACTGCTACCGACATCATAGAAGACACTATAGCAAACAAAATATCAGTCAAGACACAGTTTTAGTGGTTCCTCGACGCAGGAGCAAAGAAAGAAAGACTGAAAAAGGTAAAAACTACAACCCCTTTAGTTGATGAGAACACTGTCGATTTAGCCTCTACATCCCCACCCCCAACCCAGATCACATAAGAGGATACCCCACAGTTACCCACCATACGCCCTGTCGACATTTGTAAGAATGCTATGCTGGAGACGCTAAAAGAATGGTTCGACCAGGATGGCGACTTCCAAGCATTCATTGAAAAACTTCCCGAACTATTCACCTCTTCTCAAAAAATTATTACCAAAAGCCCACTAATTGAATCTAGCTCATCACACCAAACCTTCGCACAACAAATGGGCCAAATACCTCAAAAACCAAGAACTGTAGGAAGCATCAGACCGACATTCTTAAGGAATCTCGACACGAATTCCCAAATTTCCGCAAGCTGCACCTCATCTTTTATCCCCTCAGACATCTCCCATCCTTTACCAGCCAATGAAACAGTTATAGAATCGGAATAATATAACCAAGAAGATATCAACTAGGTAATCGACAACCTATTCTCTGACGAACCAGCCAATTCACCACCAAAAATTGAAAATCCACTATCGACTGAAAACATCCCAACCACACCAATTACACCAGGCCACTCACCATCATCATCACCAATACCACATACCAACCTAGAATAGTTGCCAAATCCTAAACCACCTACTTCAAATCCACTATATACACACCGAGCTGCAAGTTCCACCCAAGAATCTCAAACAGAAATTCCACCGACCAATGAAGATCAGCAGCCAGAAAACCAACCACAGAAAGAAAAACACCAACATAAAAGAAAAAGAAAAGACAAAAAGAAAAAGGAACATCACAAAGAACAGAGACTGACAGTAATACACCTTAGCCAAATTGGATCGACTACTACAATCAATGCAACAAAACTAAGAGATGGAAAGTTGGGTCAACTATTACAAACTCTCGCCATAGAGACAACAACAAGAAACCAAACTAGACGAGAGCAGCTCAACAACAATAAGAAAGAACAAATCGAATTTATATCAAAATGCACAAATCCAATCTAAACAGTAATACCGGGACCTATAGAGGCCGACACCGACAAGCCGCTAGAAAAAGCATATAAGCTATTTGAAAGTGTGGTGTCAACTCTACAATTATATATACAAAATACAAAGGAATATCAAATCGAGGAAACATCCAAACTACTAAGGCAGCAGTATACAGCCTTCTTGGAAGCTCACAAAGTACTACAAGACCACTTGGAAGAGTCTATCATCACAGATGAAGTACTTCGTGATTGGCCTACCTGTTACGGACAAGTATTTCAGCAGACCCGTAAGACTCGTGAGCAGATTCAAGTGTTAGAAAAGAGGCGAGGAATCGAAGAAACAATGAGAAGTACAATACAAGAATAGATTGTATTTGAAACATCCAAACTGCAGAAACTAGAGAGACAAGCACACCAGTAGGTACAACAAGCACTACCGAGCCTCAACAAACTGGATACAATTTTCCCGCAGATGAAAAGACTACTAGATTCAGTGGAGGAAAAAACTCAATTTGTGGGACCTAACATGGACAACATCGTAGACCTTTCCATCCAAGAAAAGATGTCAATTCTGTCAAGCATCACAACATTGACTATCGACATCCAGAAAGTACTACAGAGTTGGACAAAATTTCAACATCAACTGGCCATTACAGCAGAAGCAATTGTGGAAATATGCATGCAGAAACGACCAACCATCCAACTGCACAGTCCATGAAGACAAACAATACCAAAAGCAACTACCTCAGATAGTGCATTGCTGAAGTACCTCCCCTGTTTCTTCGGGATGAAGAAATATTTTGTTCCTGGGGGAGATGCTAGAGGAGCTAGTCAGTGAGCCGACTAGTCGAATAGCCCACTAATTGGAGATTAGGTCGGCCGCATGAGGTTGTTTCGGTTGAACGAACCGACAGGTAGTTATATGTAACTGTTTGTAATCATATATATTAGGTTGTTGAGTCAGATGAGAACTTGGTTCAGTTCGGTGTATGTATGGACCCTCATGTTATAATATAATATGTTGCTTCCTTATCTATGTTCTTGTCTCTTGTGTCTGTTATGTCTATATGATTCCATGTGTATTATTGGTAACCCTCTATGGTCTGTGAGATTACAACAAATATGAATGCAAAATATTCAATTATATTTCGATGACTGCCTTAAACCGTTGCAAATTATTAGGTGTTGACAACCACGCCATTTGATCAAATTGGTACAAACCAAATTTTCAACTAAATCTTCATAGATTCTTAATCAAGTTCCGTGTTTAACCATAGAGGGTTAATTTATGAGATGTTGTATAGGTTTGTATATTTTACTTATTGTTCTAGCTATAAGTCCACTAGGGACCTTCTGTAACATCCCCATCCCTTAACCCGACCAACATAAGGGAACATTAACTAAATTTGGGCTTCCAAATTTCTCCCATAAAAGAGTACTTATCTTTAAATAAAGAAGATCCAAGCAACTAGATGTGTAAGAGCGATTTTCCACCCAACCATAGATACTCTGTCCAACATATATTATTTCTGCTGAGAGGACACCCCCAAGCTGGGATATGAGGCCACAAGGGTGAAGGAAACACCTGCAAGATTTTCTCTCTCATCCCACAACCTGTTTTGCTCACTATGCTTAGCCAAAATCTCATCTTGAACTCTACATGGATATCATTAAGCCATCACAACCATGGCATTCCTTCCAACTACCCCACACAACACAACGAAAGCATTTCCCTTCACTGGTCCATAATTCCCTCGAGAAATTTAACCCTTACAACGCTCACTAATGTATGCAGTAAGAGTCCAACTCATTGTATGATATTGGAGAACCTCTTGCAACATTAATTCATGGTTTCTCAAGCATCCAAAAATAGTAGAACTCAATGGGTAAAGTTTCCTAGCTTGTGCAACCTCTATGTTCACCTATAGCCATCTATTTATCTATTTATTACACCTTCATTTATTAATTTTGCAAGAACATGTTCTAAGATATTATATACACTTTTTTTTATGTAATTTGTTTTCTCATAAAAAGTAGAATTTATAACTGAAAAAATGATATATTGCTAAAGCTTTTTCTTAGTGCTATTATTTGAATAAAGTATCAAGTGTATTGCTTGAAAGGGTTTTTCTTATGAAGATCAATATGAGTTAGAATATGCCTTATGTAACCAACTATGCCTCTTAAGGCCTCTATGAGAATGGTTTTTTATTGTAGATTGACCACAAGATGAACAAGACCATGTTCACGTTTTCAAGATTCAACAAGCAAGAAAATGTTGAATTCACTAGAAATCCATCTTCCGTCCCTTATTCCACAAAAAGCTCTAACAATTCCAAAAGAGGGTACTAAGTTTGCCTATTCTTTGTTATTATTAATTTTTGTCTTAATCCTTAATAATTACTTTTCTATTTCTAATTATTGTCCATTTCCTTTTTTATTTGACCTCATTAACTTTTTTTTACTTATTTTCTTAGTTCATCTTGGTCTAATGTAGTGAGATCCTCATATCCTCATTGATAGATATTCTTGAACCTTTAAAATGTGGTAAATTTTATTTAAGTACATCATATTTGTTTCCAATGAAGTTTATTTTAACTCACATAAACCAATTTTTATGCTTATGTAAGTCTACACAACCTTTATGATGTTTTTATTTAAAACTTTTTTTGGACTTCATCCATTTCTAACCTTATAGTGTCTTATTCTCCTTCTTTTAAGTTAAAGATAATGAGGTTTGATGCTCTTTTATTGCATATGTGTTTCTATTTCTACCCATTATTTGTTTCCTATTTGATTGTGTTGATATCCAACTTACCTTTGGAATTGTATAAAAGCCATTCAAAATACATATAAAATGGAGCAAACTTTAAACATTCTATACATGAATCCCAAAGCCGGGATACATAGTAGTATTTATTAGAATTAAACTTAAAAGTTACTCGAAGGCAATGCTGACATAGGAAACCTCCAAAGAGAAAGGGATCCAACTTATTTTAGTAATATAATTATTAACCAAGCTAAAATATTTCATTATATATTTTATATAACTTTTATCCATATATGCATATGTTAGGGTCCTACGCTAACTCCCTTAATTCTATATACAAGTTGTTATGTAAGGATGGTTAATAGAAAGTTCCGACTAGTAGAAAGTTCCTACAAGAATATAAAATATATGAATAAGTAGAAGCAATGTAATGGGATGACTTGTGAAGGTTATTGTAATTGGAGCTATGTTCACCTAGAGGTTACCCCTTTGAAGAGGCAAGTACACATTGTTTTTTATCAATAAAGGTATTTTTATTTGTGGATTTCAATTCTCTACAATTGTCTCTCAATGTGGCAATTCTATCATTTTCATTCTATCTTGATATATTATGTTATTTATGTTTTGAATTTTCTATTCTGTTAGTAACATGCATAACATTTGGTATCATAACGCTTTCTTGAGACAATATTTTTAGAAAGAAAAAATCGGGCTATAGACATATTCCAATGTCTATAAATAACACAATGATCTATAGTTCAATGGGTAATGCAATCAAGGAAGAATACGTGAAGGAAATAGAAGAGGTTTTACTTGGTTGGACACCCTTATAACCCTCGTTGCACCCCTTCTAGTAGTAATGCTTTAGATATCATCTATATACATAATTTCACTTCCACGTACCCTCAGGTATATTGGAAGTCTCGTGGGACAATTAAAACTAGATTTAATAATCAAATCAACCATCTTATTGATATAGTGGCATCATGCACAACACTTAGGAATATATCTCTCTAGGACCTTGGTAGTCAGATAGTATGGCTAAGGGTACAATCAAGCCTCCTAGTTAGTGTAGGATTTTGGAGCATAAGATCTAGATACTAGAAAAAGTAGTATACAGTCTATAAGTAGTTAACTAAGTGTTAAAACCATGACGTTCATCAAAGAAACAAAGAGCAGATGCAAAGCTCTTTCATAAACACATTATTCCATTGTATTCCATTTTCTTCCATTAATTATACAAAATGAACGAATAGTTGCATATAGGCAATTTGAATTGGTGAGAGAGGCAATTCGAATTGGAGTGAATGCCAACCTAAATAGGATTAACTAGAGCTCAAATTCCCTGTGTTAGACATGCAATATCTCACAGGTGATTTAACAACCTCACAACTAACCTAATTAGACTCATACACCTAAAATCAAGGGACAATTGAATGATTAACTCATGCATGTGAGGAATCTTGCAAAAAATACTCAATTATGGCGCTACTAGCTCAAAATAGTAAAGAAAGGAACTAGGAGTGTTTAATCAATGGAGTAAGATCCCTAGATTCACTCCATAACTCTAACAGGCAATATAGGACCCTAATTCAAGGAAAGAATCCCTAAATAAAGGAATGCACCCTCAACTACTAAAAATAGATGATGATGATCACTTCCATGGTCTATAAATAACATATTACTCCCTTGAAGCTAGGGAGTAAGCTTTGTGGTGGCTTAGATAGTTAAATTGATTGGAATTTGGACTAGTGGAATCATGAAACCAAGGTCTAAGTTCCTAGGTGAAAAATTGATGCTACAGAGAGGGTTGTTATGCTCTAACATCCCCTAATAATCCAAACTTGCTAAAATAAATGCAAAATAAAATTGGGTCTTAACAATTTGAAACCATGTTAAGTGCCCAATGTACAAAAAGATTCTCTATTAATGAGGAAAGAGGTAAAACCTCATGGAAACGCTCCCTCCCCCCCCCAAAAAAAAAGAATGGAATCTTGAATGGTCAGGTTAAGGAGCTTGCTTTGAAGATGCCTTCAATACCATGGAAGCTCATAATTGGGTGAACTGCTTTTAGTGAAGGGATTGTGAAGATGTCTGCAATCTACTCGAAGGAAGGACAATATTAGAAATCAATGACCTGGTCATGAATCATCCCTATGATATAATGCATGTGTATCTCAATGTAATGTACCAACCCCCAAATCACACCACCAGGGTTGGGTACACCAGATTCTAACATGGGATGATTCTAAATAATGCACAAATTAAATAAGGTTCTCTAAGGACAGGTTAGCATGCCAACAAACCAAATAAATAAATGCAATCGGCCTTTAAAAGGAATACAGCCCTTCCAATGCAAACTATTCCCCAAATGTACGTGTGATGAAATGCAATAGTAACATGAATACAACCAGATCTAGTAACCTTTTCACATATAAATTAAATGTCATCATCACATATATGGGAAACCACCCGTCACCATTTAACCAATTAATAAATTTAAATATGCATATGCTAATATAATTAAGCTTTATAATAGTAAGAAAATCAACATTACTATATTATAATATATTAAATTTTACGACACTAATCCACACCATTAAACTCATAATATATAACATCCAAATGGTGTCCGCTACAACCATATAATCAACATAAACACCATATCTATTGGCTTCCAACAAACCTAAATAAAGAAACATCTAATAGCGGTAATAATACATACAATAAACCTACTCGATGAGCTACCAATTTAACACTATAATTTCATCCATATAACATGAGAATATAAACCAATGTACAACATGAAATATCATAGATAATCCTAGCCTCCATGGGAACATATGTATCAAAATACAAAAGGAATGATAGCCAAATAAAATACTTATCTCTGAATAGTGCAACTAGCTTCAATAGAACTACGTTCCACAAAGCTTTAGACATAGTCAATCCAAACACTTGAACATGTCACCCCTGCACTAAGGCCATGGAAACACACACTATGGAACTCTCTAATCAAATCTCAAATAGATAATACTCAGGCCACTACCTGAGAGACACAACACATTCTCTCATCGTTTATCTTCTCTGCATCAACGCTTCCTGGTGCAATGTGATTCCCTTCACTAATCTAGTCCCTCAATATATCACCATCTAACCTTAGGAATCATGTGACCAAATTATAGGAAAATAAGGTGTCTCAAGGTACTTCCATGTTCAATAACAAATTTATCTAGTCTCCACACTAGAATAGATCAATGTTCCATCGCCCTCACAGGATTTTCAATTTCCCCTGGATGCAAAAGGGAGTGACAATTATGTGCAAAAAGGAAAACTCCAATCCATCCACAAGCATTTGAATTCATGAGAGAAAAACCCTACAATCACAAGAATGATGAAATAAATCCAATTCAAATCCTTTCATAGCAGTTTGAATTCATTGGCAAAGACTGCTTCGCTTCACAGGAAAGCAACTCTAAATCATTGAGGGATTTTCCCCTACTCATTGGATTACTATTTGAGTCCTCAAGATAGAAACTCGAATCCACTTAGAATGACTCCAAATCAATGGAAAACACTCCCTATGCACTAGAGACAACTCAAATTTCACTAAGACTGACTAAATTCTCTTAAATCACTCCATGCACTAAAGACAACTCGAATTTACCAAGACTTACTCAAATTGCCCTAAAATCACTCCCACGCACTGTAGACAACTCAAATTTACTCTAAATGGCTGAAGACAACTCAAATATCACCCAAAATTACTTTGATTAATTGCAGATAACTCGAATTACGTGCATGGTGGACACAAATAGTCAAATAGGGTGCATAAGTCATGAGATATGGAAGAGTGTGTCCCATTGGAATCCAATCAGGAATATCCTCATCAAGTAGGGGTGCATGGGCACATGCAAAGCATCAAATAGGTGTAATGGGACCTCCATAGTCCAATAAAATAAAATAAAATAGGAAACATATAGTATTGTTAGGGAGAGAAACAACTCCTAACCCCAACCCCCTCACATGTGGAATCCATGTTCCCCCCAACCAAGTTTTTTGTCCATGTTAAGAACCTATAATGCCACCATAATAATAAAATGACAACATGACATATGTTTAGGGCTTACAATCGGGGCATTACACTCAATGTGCTTGGTCTTTTCTCAATGAACAAGATCTCTTGAGATTTGAATGGTACTTAGGTTGTCACAAAAGATGACAGTAGGACTGTTAAATTGTAACCCAAACTCAGTGAGAATGTGTTGCAGCCAAATGGCTTGAGTTGTTACATTCATTGCATCTCCATACTTTTCTTATGTTGTCGATAAAACAATGGTTGATTGCTTCTTACTTAACCAACAAATAGGCCCTGAGGCTAAACTAAAAAGATAACCAAAGGTGGACTTGTATTTGGTGCCATCACCAACACAATCAGAATATGTGTATCCAAGTAGATATAGTGAACACCATGTTGTATAATGTATCCAAAAATCATGATTTCCCTTAACATATCGGAGAATCCTCTTGGAAACTTTCTTATGTAGCTCATGTGGCTCCTGCATGAATATGGAAACTAACTCAACAAAAAATGATATCTTATTTATACTATGAGTGAGATAAAGGAGAGTCCCAACTAAATCTCAATACCAAGTACTATCCACCAAAGATGTAGCACTGCCATCTTCAAGATTTACTCCTGAAAGGAAAGATGATGGGGTAGTTTTTCAATCATTCATCTGAAATCTAATGAGAATATATTGTTCATACTTTAACTATGCCAATGTGACTCCCAAATTTGATTGGGTGATTTGGAGTCCGAGAAAGAATTGTAACAGTCTTAAATTAGTCATGGAAAAACTATCATGCAAGTTATATTTAAATCATGCAATGGATGTAGAAAGACTTCTCGTGATGAGGATATCATCCACATAGAGTACAATCAATAAAAGTGAATAACCTTCTTGAAGCATGTAGACATTTGGATCTAATTAATTTGTTTAATAGAATCCTTGGGAAAACAAAAAAGAATCCATATTTGCATACCAAGATTTCTTCAATTTGCAAACAAGTGATGTGTCATGGATGTACCCCTTTGTATGCTTGTATATCTCTTCCACAAGATCCCTATGAAGAAATGATTTCATTACATCCATATTATGAATCTACCACTATTGAAATACTGCAATGGCTAGCACAAGTCCAATTCCATCCATCTTGGCAACTGATTACCATGTACCTGTGAGAAACCTTTGTCCACTAGTGTTTCCTTGTGCTTACTAATGAGTCCATTGGATTCCATCTCAGTCCCATTGACCCACTTAAATCAAATTAAATTTCTCCCATTGGGAAGATGTACTAACGCCCATGTGTTATTGTCCACGAGGGATCGATACTCCTCATCCATGATTGCTTCCTAATGTGGGTTGTCGGAAGCTTTTGCATGTGATTGAGGATCAGTAGTAGCAACCATATAGAAATGTGTGAGAAAATATTTCTTTGTAGCAGTAACTGTATGTGGGAAAACTTGAAAATGTGAGTGGGTCCTTCATGCATTATAAGGATCTCTGATTAGTTTTCTTGCTACTTCAAGAGTTTGTTCTACCCAACAAGGTTGAACTCTCAAATACACAATAATTTCTTCTTTATTGTCCTTAGTTTCTTCTTCATGTGAATTTGAGCAATCATTCAAATCTAAAATTTATACTGATATAGTGGAGGAATCATCGAAAAGATCATCATCAATAAGTAGTGGTGCATCAGTAGAAGGAATTGATGTATTTATGGGGACTTCTTCAAAATTCACACTTATTTCAATGAAACTATTTTCAGTGATAGAATTTAGTAATCTATACCCCTTTACCACTTTTATATATCCTACAAAGACACATTCTTCACTTTGTGGATCCAAGGCCCTCCTTTTTTGGGAAGGAATGTGAGTTCATGCACGAGATAGAAACACTCTAAAGTGATTTACTACTGGTTTTTTACCACTTCAAGCTTCAAATGGAGTAACTCCTTTCAATATTTTATGAGGAACTCTATTTTGAATGTAGGTTTGAACAATTGATAACCTTAACCCAAATTTTTGGAGCAAGTGACTTGGACAGTAACATAAATGTGGCCATCTCCTGTAAAATTCTATTCTTCCTTTCTACAACTCATTTTGTGTGGAGTATATGGAACTATACGCTACAACTCAATACATGCTCCTACACATAGATGTTGTATATCTTTGTTGACATAATCCCCCCATCATTTGTATATAGGGTCTTAAATCTCCTTCCCCAGATGCTTCTCCACAAGGGATTTGAAATATGTGAAGCATTCGAATACTTCATATTTCTATTTGAGGAAATACACCCATGTGTATCTCAACCAATCATCGATGAAGGTCAAGACATACTTAGCTTTGACCATGGATGGGTGTGGGAATGGGCTTGTTATGTCATTGTGGACAAGTTCAAGAATGGAAGAATCTTTCCATGCCTTCCCTTTATCATTTTTTTTTTTAGGATGCTTTCCAAGAGCACGACCTAGACATACTCCATTAGAATATGTGATGTTGGGAAAACTGGTCACCATACCTTGATTGCTTAGCTGATACAAGTATCAATAGTTTAGGTGACCAAACATCTCATCCCATAACCTGCTTGCTTTATTGAAGTGGATTAGAAGTATAAAAGAAGGAGATATGGGGACAAAGTTAGAGAAAACACAAATTTTGATTTATGGTAAACTTTCCCAACAATAACCTTTGATCCATCAGCCACATCTATGATGAATACCAAATATTTGGTGAATTCCACTCAATTGGATAATCCAAAGTGAGTGATTTGATACATAGAAAGGATATTCTTGGACAAGGAAGATATGCAAAGCGCATCCTGAAACAATATATTATTTTGATGGATTACTCCCTTTCCACATACCTTTATTGGAGTGTTGTCTCCCATGAGGATTCCCTCACCGGTGTAAGGCTCAATAGAAGAGAACATGTCCTTGTATGAATCCATGTTATTGGAAGAGTCTAGGATCCGTGAAGATGATGATGAAGGAAAAATTGTCACAAGTGCATGACCTTTGTCAAGTTGTTGTATATCAACTCCCTTGTTCGACTTCTTCTATTTTGCTTCTTCATTGAACTTATTGTATCTACAATCATGTTCTATATATGAACCCTTCTTGTACTATACAATATTTTTTTCTCCTTCTTGATCTTGCCATATTTGGTGTTTTATTTTTCACTTGCAAACCTTGGATTTGGTTCCTTTTAGCCTTGATTAGCTGCAAGGACATGTGCCTTTGAGTACTCTGGGAGGCCCAATTGGTTGATATTATCTTGATATTGGGGAATTGATGTTGTAAATTTTTCCAACATAGGTATCTACCATGAGGAACCAAGTTCCAATCTTGTAGAATGTAAAGAGGAGGAAAAAACAGAGTAGTCTAGTCCCAATTTTGATAGAATTGAAATCACTAATTGATCATTGTCTTTCTCTACTTTCTGCATTTTGATTAGAAGTAATATATACCTGAAGTTTGTGAAGAATTATTGGATTGATTAAAAGTTACTAGGGCTCAAATGAGGAGCTAAAGCTCCCATTGGTGGCCCCTCATCTCATCTTATTGTCCAAAGAGACTAGATAACTTGGTCGATATTCCATTTGGAGATTTTTCTACTTTGATGTGATATAGGATATTTAGAGATATTGATTAACATATTGATTCGAAGGCTTCATCCATTCTATTCAAGTAATTTGAATTCTCTATAACTGAATTAGGTTCTACTTCTATTTCTATAGCTATATTATAAAGTCCCTCATTCACAATAGAAATTCAATTCTTGATTTCCGCTCAAAGTAATTGAAGGGAGTAAGGATTTGCTGGGGAGATAGTCAATCCATTTCAATCGATGTTCTTCTGCTGGTGTCTTCAACCTGCAATGTGTTCTTCAACCTATAATAATGTAAACCAACTCCTTTAGAATCACTAAATCTATGATGCAATATAAGATTTTGGAGCACAAGATCTAAAAACTAAACAAAGTAGTAATACAGCTTGCTAGTAGTTAATCAAGTGATAAAATCACAGAATTCATCAACAAAACAAAGAAGAGATGCAAATATTTTTCATAAACACAAATTCCATTGTATTCCATTAATTGTACAATAATTAATGAATAGTTACATTTAGGAAATTCGAATTGGTGAGAGAGGCAATTCGAATTGCAGTGCATGACAACATAGTTAGGCTTAACTAGACCTCAAATGCCTTGTGTTGGCCATGCAATCTCTCATAGGTGAGTTAAAAAACTCATAACAAACCTAATTGGACTCAAACACCTAAAAGTAAGGAACAACTGAATGATTAACTTGTGCATGCAAGGAATCTTACTAAAAAAACTTGAGGAGGGAACTATTCATTCAAGATAGTAAGGAGAGGCACTATGAGTTCTTGATCGGTGAAGTGAGACCCATAGATTCACTCCATAGCTCCAATAGGCGGCGTCGGACCCTAAATTCAAGGAAAGAATCCCTAAATGAAGGAATGCATCCTCACCTGCCAAAAATAGATGTTGAGGATCATTTCCATGGTCTATAAATAACATATTACTCCCTTAAATCTAGGGAGGAAGCTATGTGGTGGATCACATGGTTAAATTGACTAGAATTTGGACCAATGGAATAATGAGACCAAGATCTAAGTTCTTAGGTGAGAGATTGATGCTATGGACTTATTATGCTCTAACAGTTAGTGCCCTAAGAGATTGGGACAAGTAATATTGTTGGACCCTGCAAGTATATCAGAGAGTTATAATACTTGTCACTCCCTCGTCCTTAGACTTTGGAAACCCAGTATTCTCCTTATACTCTCTGAAATTCCTATATAAATTACAATACTAAGAATTTGGAATTTTTGTCAACATAATAATATTCTAACCTATCTCCTACTTGCGCCCTTATTTATGACCTATCTCAACAAAATAATTGCACTGAGTTGATCACATTGGTACCACTATTCAGTGAACCTTATGTTTACCCACATCTCTAGTCTCACTTGCACCCTTACTTGAGTCTGATCTCAATAAACTCCTTGGGTTGTGTTTATCACATTGGTAATGCTCATCCATCCATCTGTGGCTAACACTCAAGGAGTAGAGTTATCCCACCTAGAAACGCAGTATGATGAGTTGCAACACAAGATATACAACATGGACTTTTATGCTTAACAAAATTTCGATGACATTTGTGGAAAGCTTGCCGAATTGGAATCACTACTCGACCAGATGTCCTTGTTCAAGTCACACCTCAATACACCAAATTCATAGTTGAATCATCTAACCCCACTAGGCCTAAATCCTCTATGCTTGTTTGTGATCAAATGACTCACACATGATGCATATTTTCTAAAGTATATCTCAACAAATTCAAAGGGGTAGAGCCCACCTAGTGGGTCATTTAGATGAAATGTTACTTTTTCCTACATGGCATTGCCAATGATTTTATGAAAATTCAACTCAGAGTCTTATATTTTGTCGATATTGAATGTTGGCAATGGTGGGAATGGGACACACAATCTCAAAAGTGTTATAGTTCTTGAATTCAATTTGTCTCGAACCTCTATGAATGTTTTGGAATTTGCACTCTTTATTTGGGTTGATTAACAAGATCAAACGATCTAGAACAATTGAAGATTTACTCTTTATTTTTGAGCAATTGGCCATCTGCACCAAAGGCACGTGCAATATTCTTTTCATGGAATTTTCTATCATTGGTCTAAAAGAAGAGGTATGTGCAGATGTCATAATGGCTTGTCATACTACTTGGTTGGAAGCCACTCAAAGATATTGGGAACCCCAAAAGGTGATAAATGTTCAAATAAAAAAAACCATTTATTCCCCATTTGCGTCCACCTATCCCCCCTTCCACTAATCCCTCACCACCCTCTCATCTCTTAATTAGATCCAAAATTCAACCAAAGTTGAAATGGTGGAACACCAACTTAAAGGACTCTGCTACAATTGTGATGACAAGCATTCCCTTAGAGATAAATGTAAGGAGCAAAAACTATTTATGACCATTTCAAAAGACATTTATGACAAGGAAGTTGAAGCTATCGCCCAAGAGGCCCTCATCCATTTGTAGAAAACATCTCCCCACTTGATAAATAGGAGGTGGAACCCCAAATTTGTTTGCATGTATTAATTGGTCTTTCTTCTCCCCAAATCCTCAAATTGATTGGCTACGTCAAACATCGCACAACCATCATCTTAATTGATAGTGGTAGCACATGTAACTTCACTCATCGTTGTGTCTCCTAAGAAACACACTACTACATCCAAGATGTGGAAAATGTTCAAATCATGATTACTGATGGAGGAGATCTAAAATGTGGTCATCATTATGAAAATGCTCAACTTCAAATAAGTGATTATTCAAAACCCACACTTTTTCTATTGAAATTGGTGGTTGTGATGTTGTCTACGGTGTTGAATGGTCACAAAACTCAATCTCTGCTCAGTCGATCATCAAATTCGCATGAAGAAGGATGATATTCCCAAAACTACTTTTTGCACTCTTGAAGGCCATTATGAGTTCTTGATGATTCCCTTTGGCCTTTTCAATGCACCCTCCACCTTCTAGAGTCTCATGAACAAAAAATTTAAACCCTTTCTATGTAATTTTGTCCTTATTTTTTTTTATGAGGTAAGGATCTACAATAAAACTTGCCAAGTCCATGTCACCCATGTGGATCATGTCTTAGAACTACTTGGTGATTATCAACTCTTTCTTAAAAGGTCCAAATGTCCATTTGGTGTCTTTGGCATGGAACAATTGGGCCATATTTTTAGTTAGGATGGTGTGCATATGGATCTAAAGAAAATTTAAACTATGAAGGACTGGCCTTGCCCAAAAACTCTTAAGAGTATTAGAGGTTTTCTTGGTCTCACTGGTTATTATAAAAAAAATTGTATGGAACAATGGGAAGATTGTAGCTCCACTTACAACCTTTCTAAAAAAATTATTTCAAACATGGTAGAAAAGACTTTCTAGGTCTTAAAGGAATGACTATGTGTACCACCTTGTACTTGCTTTACCTAACTTCACTAAGACCTTTGTCTTGGAATGTGATTCCTTGGGTAAAGGAATTGGAGCAATACTCATGCAAGAGAATAAACCATTATCTTTTACTATAAAACAACTATGTGAGAGGCACTTTGAAAAATCAACTTATGAAAATGAGATGATGGTCATATTAGAGGATGTGGACATCTTGCATCCATATGTCCTTGGGCAATGTTTCTAGATTAAAATTGATCATTGTAGCTTGAAATACTTCTTGGAGTAGATAACCTCTTCCCTCGAACAACAAAAATGGGTCACCAAAATGTTGGGATATGGCTATGAGATAATTTACAATAAGGGCAAAGAGAATGTGTAGAAGATGTTCTCTCTTATAAGTATGAATAAGATTGTTCCCTCTTTTCACTCTCCTTCATTGTAGCAAACTTGTTGAATGATGTTCACAATGAATGGTTACTTCATCCCAAGATCACTAACATGATCCAATGATTCAAATGGAACCCAATGAAAATATAAGCCACACTTAGAAAAATGAAGAGCTTCATTATAAAGGGAATTTATATTTAAATAAGAAATCAACATTGAAATCACAAGTGTTATCTTAGCTACATTCATCTTCCATGGTTGATCATTTAGGATTTAATAAAACAAAATGAAAGCATCAAATGATCATTTTTTTGGGAAGACATGAAGAAGATATCCACACCTTTGTGGTATAGTGTGACATTTGACAATGACATAAGGGAGAGATAGTGAAATCTCTATGTGAACTTTAACCACTTCCCATTCTTCTAGCGGTATGGACTGGCATTTCTATGGACTTCATTGTGGGGTTACCAAAATCTAACAATAAATCCATAATCATGGTTGCGGTTGATTGTCTTTCCAAATATGCTCATTTTTTCGTGTTGTAACACCCCTTCAAGGCCTCGACAATAACTCAAGTATTTCAGGATAATATCTTCAAACTCCATGGTATATTGTAGTCTATTGTCAGGAATTGTGACCGTCTTTCACTAGCAGTTTCTCGCAATAATTGCTTTGTCTCTAGGGAACTCAATTGAATCTAAACACTATCTATCACACCTAAGATAATGGCCAAAATAAAGTTGTCAATAAGTTCCTAGAAGCATATTTGGGGTGCTTTATTCCATAGAGGCAATCCCAATGGGTTTATTGGTTACCTCTAACATAAATGTGGTATGATACAACTTATAGTGACTCCCTTTGATATTATCTATGGCCAAAATCCACTCTCAACACTGTCCCATTTACCATGGATCTCTAAGGTACATGAGGTTGAAAAATCACTCACAACTTGAGCTGACATTATCCACACTCTTAAGGATAATCTTGCCATGCATTAGAACTAGATGAAGTACAAGTTGATCGACATCGTTTCAGTTTCCATTTTGAAGAAGGGGATTAGGTATTCGTCTACCTACAACCTTATACGTAGACCTCACTTAAGGACAATAGTCACTAGAAGCTTGATCCCAAGTTTTATGGACCCTGTAAGGTCCTTAATCATGTTGTCCAAATGGATTAGAAATTGGAGCTACTTAGTCACTCTAAATTAATCTAATCTTTCATGTCTCATGCTTAAAGAAATTGGTTGGCTCTAAATGTTGTATTCAAACTAGCCTTCCAAAATTGGATACAAAAGGTTGTAGCCTAAGGCCATCCTCAACAAAAGAGAATGCCATCTCTGCCATTGCACTATCTAATAGGTTTTTATTCAGTGAAACGATACATAGCCCAAGGATCGTAAATGGGAACTAGCAAAGATACTTCAATAATTTCTACATGTCCAACCTTGGGAAAATGGTCGCTCTTTAAGAGGGAGGGCATGTTAGGGTCCTACCCCAACTTCCTTAATTCGATAGATAGGTTGCTATGTATTGAGGCCATCTCTATTAAATAAGGCCCATGAAGTAAATATAGTGTGGAAGAAATATTTGTAAGCATGATTTAGAAAGTTTCTCTGCTAGAAAGTCTATAGGATGTTAGATATAAACAATTTTAAGAAGGCTTACTAGAAGTTTCCACCTATTAAAAAGTTCCTAGGATGATAGAAACTATATAAATACATATAATAATGTAATGGGGTTCTTTGTGAAGCATAATGTAATTGGAGCTCTGCTTAGTTAAATTTTCCCCCCTTAAAAAGGCAAGTAAACAATGCTTTCATTAATAAAGGTATTGTTTCATGGATTTCGGCTCTCTATAATTGTCTCTTGGCGTGGTAATTCCATCATTTTCATTCTAAATCTTGCTATATTGTGTTATTTACACTCTTAAATTATATTTATATTTTAAGGAACGTACTCAACATAAATTGAATTCTTCAGGGATCAAGTTTAGGTCAACATCTCAACAACAATCCACTCACAAAGAGAAAACATGTCTCAAAGTGGTATTTGAACTTAAGTGGGTGTTATAGTTGATTTTACCACTCCAAGTGAATCACACTTTGTATGGTCTTCCCCTGTCCCTCTGCAGACTCCTTAGACCCCTTGGACCATTTTTTGTCCTTTGATGTTTCCTTAACCATCCCTAAAAACATGTGAAAAATGATACACGCGACTTTTAAACCCTTAATCGTGTATATACGCGGGTTTGACCCCTAAAACCGCGTACATCGGGATGTGTGCATAATCCAAATCCTTTTGGATTTTTCCTTGACATGGATCCGACTCACTTGACTCCTGGCCTTCCCTATGCCTTGACATCGCTCGAATTCGACCTTTCATTACCCCTTTGAAAAGCTATATAAGGAACTCTATGGTACATTGAAGGCATATAAGAGAATTGAGAGCAAAGAAACTATAGTCCATTATTGCCGGAACTTATGCTTGAGTCTGCATCCCTTTGTCCCTTGGAGCACTTTTGTGTTCTTCCCAAGCTTGCCTTTTCCTTGTGAGCTTGCTATCAAGAGATGGAGGATTGAGGTGGTGGAGGCCCAAGTGCGGGATCCAGTTTCTCCGATTCGCAGACGTGCCGACAGAGGTTGTATCCATTGTAATCTTTGATTTTATATTAATATAAATATCTTTTCCTATCCAATAATGTATGTTTGAATGAATATTTTATCCATGGATGTTTTCAAATGCTTATACATTGTTGATTATAGATGCTAGAATTGATCTAACGCCAATATATTTAGTATGCTTGTATTGTTTACTTGTTGTTGAGGAAGTAATCTATCAATTCAAGATTAAGTTGGAAAGCTCAACGGGGATCTACTTCAACCATCCGGAATAAGGTATGAGGTCTGATCCTTTAGTGTTAGATATTTAATTTCTATTGCATATTGGAAAGGATTGATTTCTGGAGTCAAGTTGTCTGTTGTGGTACCCCAAGCCATGGGAATTTCTCTCCGTAACCGAATTGGCGACTCCGTTGGGGATGTTCCTTGTTTTTCTTTGGGGATTTGGGGCACAATGGGCTTGATATTCTTGACTTGCTTTTTGTTTCTCCTTGTTTCTGTGTTGCATTTTATAGTATGTTCATCCATTGATACTCCCCTTTATTGGTTTGACCCTTGGCCTGCTTTTTACCACTGCCTTCTTTGTATACGCAGGTTTTTGGCCAAAAGTCGCATATATATGCGGATTTTTGGCCAAAAGTCGCATATACACGCAGGTTTTTGGCGAAAATCCGCGTATACATGCAGGTTTTTGGCCAAAAGTCATGTATATACGTAGTTGTTCTTTAAACAGTCACGTACATCCTCCCTTTTGGTGAGTTTGATGTACTTGTGGGAAGTTATTGGGTGGGTTGTGAGTGTGGTTGGGTCTTCCTTGGGTCTGATGTTGTCTGTTGGATGCTTCTTTTGTGACCAGAGACTGTTTTTTCATTGATTTTTCTTTGAAAGTAGTTTTAGTCATTTATCCTTTTTGTTTTGCCATTAGTGCATTACTCTTTTTTTTTATCTCGGTGTCTTGCTGGGTTTGTGTTTTATACTTGCTACGGAGACTGAGAGTTTTAGATGACTTTTATTTCATTTTTCATTCTTTTATATTGAAAAATACGAAGTAGTTGCACTCTTAGTTGCATATTAGATATGGATTTGAGGAGGTACTTGCATTGGATTGCTTGGTTGAGGGTTATTTTTAGGCTTTCATATAGGAAGGATTGCATCGGCATTCGGAAAGGAATATATATTTATGCATCTCATGTAGTGGCATACCCTATTTTTCATTTGACAAAGATTGCACTTGGCATTGTTTGTTATGGTGTGCATATTTACTTCACTCCTGAGTCATAAATTCATTAGTTGCACAACCATTTCCCTTTGAGTAATCACAGCCAATTAAAATCAACGCATAATTAAAATGAACTACACTCTTTTCTTTTATAGGGTGCACCAACAAGATTAGGTTTTAGGGTCTTGGAATAGTTCATTGTGAGTAAATTCTCCAAGAACACTAAACAACAACATGTATGTGTCTGTCCAGGTGAGTGTGTGAAATCCTTGGTATAACCAGTGTTTCTCAGGATCCTCCTCTCAAAAGGGAGTTAAGCACGAGGCAGTGTGAGCGGTTATTGATTGGGATGATCCCTAGTCATAACTGAGTAGCACCGGAGATATTTCTAGGATTGTATTCGTATCTGGGGGCTCTTTCGAGAGTTCTGGGCTTTGCTACCCTACCCATACGGTCGATCCTGCCTGCGACTGTCCGCTTGAGCATTGGTTATATTGGGGTGACCTTAGTTACCTTACCTAGGTATCACAGGGGGTACTTGCAGAGCTTATTCTGTAGGTGTCCTAGCTAGGTAGAGGTTGGACAACACAGTCGCTTTATGCGTTGAAGCTGAGGGCCACTATAATTGGTTACATACCTCTGCTTGTAGTGTATGGGAGTTTCGAGCCTCTCCTAGGTGAGACATACCTGCTGCATTCGGGAGCTCACATATCCTCCCCTTGGTTTGCTTATATTTTGGCTGTAGATTTTCTTAGGAGTGTGCTCTTTGTGCGCTAGTTGGCCTTTGGGATCACCGTTACTTGAGTATATTTATGCTCTCTTGAGTTCGGGTCCTTTTATTTTCGACATGCCAGGTATCCTATCACCCGTCCTTAGTCCTAGTATGGACCCTGGTGTCGAACTTGGGGGCATCACAGCCCCTTACCATGCTGATAGATTTGGGAATGGTCATATTCCATCCTCTACTCCATTTGTGGAGGATTTTTATTCCCTTCGCTCGATCTTTACACTAGTGGTCACCCTCGCGAGGGTGGTAGTGGATACGTGAATGTTGGGTTCACACTTTACATTCCTTTTTATGTCCCATCGTTCACCGCATTGTTTCCTTTGGGTTTAGTTGTCATGATCATTCATCCCTATATCCTATAGTTTGGATTCTTTATTGACTATTTTGGGTAGTTTTGGACTAATATGGTTGTCATGTAGGGTCCAATTTTTGCACACTCTCTCCGAGGTTTCAACTCGTTCCTTCCTATCACAGGTATTATGTCTGAACTAGCATATAGTTTAGGATATCACATCTACTTGCACTTATGCATTTCCTTATGACCATTCCATCTTAACCTTAGGTACGAACCCATTCCATGATATCACGAAACCTTCATGCTGCTATTAGAAGTGATATTATGTGAATGGTAGAGCTTTCCTATACATGGGTGTCCTAGTTAGATCCTTTTTGCATTTGGTACCCATGCTGTGAGTCCTCTCTTAAGTCCGGGAGTCCCTTTTAGTCTCGCCATGTCCTTGAGCAAGAGCCTCATACTCCTCTTGACCTTTATGCTGGCCATTTCCTTGGGACTCCCTTATGTCAAGTTGTAATTGCATTATCATGAGCTTTGCCTGCCTTCTTGAACCTTACGCCGGATTCCCTGACTTTGAATTTTCAGCCATATAGCCCAAGCTTGTCTCATGTCTAGCCATGCAGAGCCATTTTATATATCCTTTACAGCTTGATTACCTTTTTACCGGGAGGGGATTTTCCCCCGAGTGTCGCTATCCTACACATGTATCCTTGCATTGAGCATAGGTATGGTCCACTGCTTGGAACTAGTTTGTTTGCCCATATGACACTCGTCTCCTCCTAGTCTATAACTATAAATCAGTTTTATTCTTTTTCAAGCTTTTTAAATATTTGGAAAAGTCCAAAAAAAAAATCAAAAAACCAAAAAGCCAGACAAGGAAAGATGTTATCTTTGGCAGCTGTCGAGTCATGTCACCTTCGAACAGAGCAATGTATATCACATCCATTGGTTGGGTTTATAGTTTGACTTTAGGAGCTATACTCGTTTATCTAAGTTTATCTCCATTGACTGGTTAAGCTTCCAATCACTATGAAGCCTCTGTTGATGCCTCCTATGTCGCAGAGATGTCCCAGTTTGTATATCAAGTCTATGCTGCCTTTATTCAGTCACCATTTTCCGTTATGCTCTTGTTCGAAGGAATTTGAAACCCGAGTCGGCCATTCCTCAGTTATCTTGACTTTGCATGTCGGCCATTCCCGGTACAGTTACTGGTTCGTGCGCCTTATGATCGAGTCCTTCCACATTATACAGCTTTGCTGAGTACCTCGTGTTGGATGATGGGGGATGCCTTAATGCCCCTCTTCTAGCGGATTTCATCCCATCGACTTCATATCGTTTATTCTGGGATTGGAATCTAGAGTCATTTTGAGTGCCTTGAGACTTGCAGTCACCAGTGGCAGGTTCTCTCGCCATCGA